>JAAOOA010000168.1:267500-290000 GCA_012861695.1 Trematomus loennbergii | reverse complement strand
CAGTGCAACACAATATTACAGACAGTTGATGAATGGGGACTGTCCACGAGGTCTCAAAATAACAGTCACACGGGCTCTTATCCTCTTCCAGAGCTTACAGACTGTTGGCACCACACATTCATTTGATATAAGAATCAATCTCTCACCTGGTGCACCACTCCTCCTCCTCCACGGAGCGATCTCTGCGCGACGTCCTTTGTTTGTCCTCTAGCCGCTCTTTCTCTGAATTCGATAATTCTATGAAACGATATGTTGATATGAGACGACACGTTATAGTCTGTGTAGTACTGTTTTGTCTTGCATCGCAGCAGCTCCATTTGCAACATCAACAAAACAAATATGAAGACAGGGTAACAGACATTAAACACAACGTACGTAAGAATTCATATTCAGAGACAATGCAACCCATTTGTTTTGTATTTAAATGCTGCCTGTGTGCCCTATCATTTGAGATATCATTAAACCACCTTTATTTTAAGAACAACAGGTTTTTGTGTTGATTGAGTGAGTGAGTGAGTGAGTGAGTGTGTGTGTGTGAGTGAGTGTGTGTGTGTGAGTGAGTGAGTGAGTGAGTGAGTGTGAGTGATGAGTGTGTGTGTGTGTGTGTGAGTGAGTGAGTGTGTGAGTGAGTGAGTGAGTGTGTGAGTGTGTGAGTGTGTGTGTGTGTGTGAGTGAGTGTGTGTCAGTGAGTGTGTGTCAGTGAGTGAGTGTGTGTGTGAGCATGTGTGTGTGTGTGTGTGTGTGTGTGTGAGTGAGTGAGTGTGTGAGTGAGTGTGTGAGTGTGTGAGTGTGTGTGTGTGTGTGAGTGAGTGTGTGTCAGTGAGTGTGTGTCAGTGAGTGAGTGTGTGTGTGAGCATGTGTGTGTGTGTGTGTGTGTGTGTCAGTGAGTGAGTGTGTGTCAGTGTGTGTCAGTGTGTGTCAGTGAGTGAGTGAGTGAGTGAGTGAGTGAGTGAGTGAGTGAGTGGTGTCAGTGAGTGAGTGTCAGTGAGTGTGTGTTACCCATGTCTCCGTTCTCCATGGCTCTGATATCCGGTCTCAGCCGGCAGTCGGTCGGCGGCAGCAGCGTCTCTGGCTCCATCTCGTTCAGAGTCATGGCGAAGCTCGTGAAGTTATACATCTACACAGAACAGGAGGGAGGATCAGACGGTGAACGAGCAGGAGGGAGGATCAGCCGATCCAAATAACGGTGATAAAAAAACTCTCTTTTTGACATTAAAGGTCACCTATTATGCAAAATCCACTTTTTCACGTCTTTTCTACATCAACATGTGTCCCCTCTTCTTTCTGTCTGTCTGTCTGTCTGTCTGTCTGTGTCTGTCTGTCTGTCTGTCTGTCTGTCTGTCTCTGTGTGTGTGTGTGTGTGTGTGTGTGTGTGTGTGTGTGTGTGTGTGTGTGTGTGTGTGTGTGTCTCTGTGTGTGTGTCTGTCTGTCTGTCTGTCTGTATGTGTGTGTCTGTGTGTCTGTCTGTCTCTGTGTCTGTGTGTCTGTCTGTCTCTGTGTGTGTGTGTCTGTCTGTCTCTGTGTGTGTCTGTCTCTGTCTGTCTGTCTGTCTGTCTGTGTGTGTGTGTGTGTGATACTGACCTGTGCAGAGTCAGCAGGTCTCGGTGATATCCTCCACAGTAAGGCACTTCCTGGTATCACAGTCACAGTTTCTTGGACGTCCGGCATCTCGTCCGCCTCCTCAGCTTCACAACTACGTCCCTACACACACACACACACACACACACACACACACACAATGAGTCTAACGGCCTAACGATGTGCGTCTCACAGTACGTGCAGAACTACAACTTTGCCACAGACGCAACACAGTGCGAGTCATTGCAGGACGGCTGAGTGCAATGATCTACACTAACAGCACTGATAACAACACACACACACACACTAAACCTTACCTTCCACTAATGCACTGCATGTTATCGTGGAAGGAAAACCATTTGAGAGAAAGGATTTAGAGCCACACATTGACTTCATGAGGACAGATAAACACATCAGAGACATGGTCAGCTGGATTCAGGAAAAACCCCCAAGTATATTTCAAAGGTTTGCTAAAAAAACATCATAAAGCATAATTAAAATGTGCGGGAATATGTATTATTTTACTGTGTGTGTGCGGACCCCAGGAAGAATAGCTAATGCTAATGGGGATCAGCAGCTTTTTCTCAGAGCGTCTCTCACCTTTTTCAGCTTCTTCGAGTCTGCCGCCGTTTTCTTTTCAGACTTTTTGTGAGCGTCGTACACTTTGGGGTCGATGCTGTACATGCACTCTGTCCACTTCCCGTACAGAACTCGCCTCTTCTTCTTACTGCAGAGAGCAACATCAGTTAGGAGGTAATTCATCTCAACCATTGGCTATGAATTACAAATGCACTGATTGTGTCCGCAGCTGATATTGCACTGATTTATGGCTGTATAAATATCAACTTTTGGTAAAAAAAAGATTTTAATTGATCGTTTTTTTACCATAAGTGAATGCTGACTGCTCAGTCTTTTCACCTTAAAAGGTGGGGTAGGTAAGTTTGAGAAACCGGCTTGAGATCGCTAGAATTTGAAAATACACAACCGGAGAAAATCTGCCACTTCCTTACAGAGCCCCTCCTCCAACACACACGAACGCGCACATGACCAATGAGGGCACGAGATAAGTTAGTGCACAGATGGAAGGCTGACAGGCAGGTAGGCCATCCAGTTATTTTAGCCGGGCCGGCTCAGATGATTGGTCGTGCTTTTTACAGTACTACAGCTTCCACAGATGATATTTTTTTTATGTATTTATTGTCAAAGCACTTCAGATATTCATTGCTATCGGGATGTTAAGAGCATTCCATGGAATATAACAAAAAGTGTTTCTGAAGTGAATTACCAACCCTACCTTTAAGTGATCAACACATGCTTTCTGTAGGAAAACATATTTCTGGCAATTAACTAAACTAATATCAAGCAAACCTATTCAGTTGCAGGCTAATTGCCTTTGTTGTTGCTCAAAAAACTGACATCAATAGATACGCTTGGTTTCAATTCAAACTGGAACTTCTAAATCAACTGTGCACTTACTTGATTTGATTTTAAGCTCACCTTTGCCATGTTTCCTTTGAAATGGCACATCATTGACAACATGCAAGCGGCAAGTACATTTGCATCAACATGTGAATTATTAGGTTAAAGTGGACCTATCATGCTATATTTGAATAATATAGTGTAGGACCATACCTATATAAGGCATATTTATACTTTTTTTTTCTTCAAAATACCAAACAGATCATGCATTTTAGCCATGCCTCATTTCGCTCAATTTGACAATTTCTAGCTCTGTTTTTGCAAGGGCTGATTCTGTGAGAACAGCACCACCTACAGGCCTGGCATATGTACTACAGCGTCTCCAGCGCTTTCGAACGGCAATGGCCGTGGCTGTCTCCTCCTGATTGGTGGAGTTGGCCCAATAGCCGTAGCGCCACCGTCCTGACGTCAGGACAGTGTTCAAATCTGGATCAGTTTTTATCAGATCCGTTGCAGCCCCTTTTTTAGAGATTTGGGTATGGAGGAAAATAGAGAGGGTGTGTTTTCTGACACTTGGTGAGTTCCCTGGAACACCGGGGACACATATTCATGTAGAAAAGACGTACAAAGTGCATTTTGCATGATAGGTCCCCTTTAAGTAGTTGCTGTCAACCTTCTATGAATTGGTATTTAACTTGTGATTTGTATGTTTTAACTTCAGCTCCTCTGCAGACCAGCTCAGTGAATTGATATCTTTCAGATCTACATGAAATCTTTTCAATTTGTTCAGAATGTCTTGAGATGGTTAACACTGTGTGTGAGTCGATTCGACCTTTATTGTTTTCTGTCTGTATCGCTGTGCGTTTGACGTTAAGAGTTGTGCAGATCATGTGTTATTGTGCTGTTACCTTTTGTCCTGGATGTGACCCTCCACTCTGTGCAGCTCTTTCCCAAACATGCCCACCGGTTTGAAGTTCAACACACACTTATCTCCCGTGCTGATGAAGTACAAAATGAAAAGATGTCATGTAAACAACCAATAATCGGACCAGTGTGTGATTCTGCATTTATCTTTGCTCACCTGTGGTTGATTATCTCCACGGTTCCGTACTGCTCGATCCAGAGTTTTCCCAGGATGATGTTGTGCACGCAGCACATCGGGTTCGTCCACGTGTACGCTTCTTTATGTCTGCAGGAAATACATATTGTTAGAGCCAGTATTTTGTTTTTATAAGAAAGGCCACCTAATCGTGACGTCTGTAGTCAACCAGAGTATAAAAGACTACAATTCCCACGCCACCTCCTCTGAAGTGACAGATGGCAAACCTGTCTGTTCTTACATGTTGAACACAAATACCTGTACTTTCTACTTCTTACATGTTGAACCCAAATACCTGTACTTTCTACTTCTTACATGTTGAACACAAATACCTGAACTTTCTACTTCTTACATGTTGAACACAAATACCTGTACTTTCTACTTCTCACATGTTGAACACAAATCCCTGTACTTTCTACTTCTTACATGTTGAACACAAATACCTGTACTTTCTACTTCTTACATGTTGAACACAAATACCTGTACTTTCTACTTCTTACATGTTGAACACAAATACCTGTACTTTCTACTTCTTACATGTTGAACACAATACCTGTACTTTCTACTTCTTACATGTTGAACACAAATACCTGTACTTTCTACTTCTTACATGTTGAACACAAATACCTGTACTTTCTACTTCTTACATGTTGAACACAAATACCTGTACTTTCTACTTCTTACATGTTGAACCCAAATACCTGTACTTTCTACTTCTTACATTTTGAACACAAATACCTGTACTTTCTACTTCTTACATGTTGAACCCAAATACCTGTACTTTCTACTTCTTACATGTTGAACACAAATACCTGTACTTTCTACTTCTTACATGTTGAACACAAATACCTGTACTTTCTACTTCTTACATTTTGAACTCAAATACCTGTACTTTCTACTTCTTACATGTTGAACACAAATACCTGTACTTTCTACTTCTTACATTTTCCAAACAGGCTGGTTCCTTTAGTTTGAATGTGTGTTTGGTGGCGTGATCATTATTATTTAGAGTCATTGCGTGCCTATTGATTTGAACACGATCCGTGTATCCATCATTTCCTGGTCTTCTCTAAAGAAGAGGGACCAATGAAAACGTTGACATGTTGCCGTTGTTCAGCATGGAAACATTCATTAGCCAACAATGACATTATTGTTCTATTAATATAAAGGGAGGTCAGGTACTCTTTAAAACAGCTGCTAGTTATGGGTACTTTTTACTGAAGTACATTTCAAAGCCCTCTTTACTTTTACTTGAGTAAAGAAGTTTAGTCAGTACTTCTACTTTGACCAGAGTATTTTTAAGTATCTGTACTTCTACTTGAGTAAAGGATGTGTGTACTTTTCACTCACTTGAGCAGCTCCAGGGTCATGGTACCTTTGGGCTCGGCCTCCACACTTTTTCCCCAGAACTTGAGTTTGGGGTCGATGGATCCGTGAAACTCGAACTCGTGCTTCAGAGACTGAGCGTGGAAAGCACTGACAGGGGGTGGTGGCTCACCTGCTCCGAGATCAACTTGTAGCCCTCCTCCTCCCTGTGAAAAACACAAGTGTTTTATTATAGCACCTTTTCACAGAAATAATGCCCCCACTGGACTATAACTCCCCACACACTCAGACACTCAATTCCAGCACCAGACACTTTTTTCTACGCTGCTATGGACAATCTTGCACTAACGTACATTCCCAAAGATATGGAAGTGACTGTTATTTTGTATATATTGATTGTTGTGTTTCATCTTAATGTGTGCAAATGTGTCTGTTGATTGTATATATATATATATAGGATATTAGGGGTGGGGGAAATAATCGATACAGCATAGTATCGCGATACTTTGCGTGGCGATATTGTATCGATACACGGATGCCAAGTATCGATATTTTATTATATAAACTGTAGCATATCCCTCCGAAAGATGGTTAAACACATAAACATAACACATTTACATAAAGTATTCATATTGCAAATACATTTTTTAACCAGGAAGGGAAGACTGACATGGATATGAGCCATGTGATTTGCAATATCGCAATATATTGTATCGCAATACTTAGCATATCGTAGAATCGCAATACTATCGTATCATGGCTTAAGTATCGCGATAGTATCGTATTGTGGCTTAAGTATCGCGATAGTATCGTATCGTGGCTTAAGTATCGCGATAATATTGTATTGTGGCTTAAGAATCGCAATACTATTGTATCGTGGCTTAAGAATCGCAATACTATTGTATCGTGGCTTAAGTATCGCGATACTATTGTATCGTGGCTTAAGTATCACGATAGTATCGTATCGTGGCTTAAGTATCACGATAGTATCGTATCGTGGCTTAAGTATCGCGATAATATTGTATTGTGCTTAAGAATCGCAATACTATTGAATCGTGGCTTAAGATCGCAATACTATTGTATCGTGGCTTAAGAATCGCAATACTATTGTATCGTGGCTTAAGTATCGCGATACTATTGTATCGTGGCTTAAGTATCACGATAGTACGTATCGTGGCTTAAGTATCGCGATAATATTGTATTGTGGCTTAAGAATCGCAATACTATTGAATCGTGGCTTAAGAATCGCAATACTATTGTATCGTGGCTTAAGTATCGCGATAGTATCGTATCGTGGCTTAAGTATCGCGATAATATTGTATTGTGGCCTAAATATCGCGATACTATTGTATCGTGGCTTAAGTATCACGATAGTATCGTATCGTGGCTTAAGAATCGCAATACTATTGTATCGTGGCCGATAGTATCGTATCGTGGCTTAAGAATCGCAATACTATTGTATTGTGGCCGATAGTATCGTATCGTGGCCGATAGTATCGTATCGTGGCTTAAGAATCGCAATACTATTGTATTGTGGCTTAAGATCGCAATACTATTGTATCGTGGTTTAAGTATCGCGATAGTATCGTATCGTGGCTTAAGAATCGCAATACTATTGTATCATGGCCGATAGTATCTTATCATGGCTTAAGAATCGCAATACTATTGTATCGTGGCTTAAGAATCGCAATACTATTGTATTGTGGCTTAAGTATCGCAATACTATTGTATTGTGGCTTAAGTATCGCAATACTATTGTAGCGTGGCTTAAGTATCGCAATACTATCGTATCATGGCTTAAGTATCGCGATAGTATCGTATCTTAAGAATCGCAATACTATTGTATCTTGGCTTAAGTATCGCAATACTACTGTATTGTGCTTAAGTATCGCAATACTATTGTAGCGTGGCTTAAGTATCGCAATACTATCGTATCGTGGCTTAAGTATCGCAATACTATCGTATCGTGGGGAGCCTGGTGATTCCCACCCCAATAGGATATACATATTTTATACATATTTTTATACATTTTGTATATTTGTATAATTGTATTTTTGTATTCGGGATTGTTGGAAACTTTATTTCGATCTCTCCGTCTCTACACACAAACTGAAATTGACATTAAAGTTGACTTTGACTTATAATTCACAAAGTGCTTCACAAGTAAGAACAAAAGTTAAAATTAAGACCACAAGGTCAACATAAAAACAAAACACAGACCACGTGGAGTCCCGAAAGGAACAAACATAAGAGCAGAACACATCACCGCATCTCAAGTAGAAACAGAAAAACATGATGTTCTACAAAGTGTTAAGAAGTGCTCTCTGATACCTCATGAGTTCGTACGTTTCCCCCAGTAAAGGATTAAATGGTTTTCAGTCCGTTCCGATTGAGATGCTACCGCCGACACAGCAAACGCAGCAACAACCTGTCACACAGTCATCAAGAGATACATTAATAATCGTTTTCATGGACCCTGAAATACCAAAAACGTCCTTCTTGTATCTTATCAATTTTTTCGGTACCACTTTACAATAAGACTACCCTCATAAAGGGTTCACGAATAGTTTGTAATTCATTTATTAATTAGGTTGTGAACACTTTATAAATCATTAATAAGCTTTTATAAGACATGAGATAAACAGGGCAACTGTGACCGGTTGCTTGCCAAATAGTGAGCCCATTTATCTGTACTGCTAAGCCTTATATTGGCTACCTAGCTACTTTGTCTTCTTCATCAGCCAGCATCCTTGGTATCTGTTGCTCACTGAGTTGATTCCCCCCCCCCATCCATCTTGATGTTTCTTGGCATCTCTTATGACCATTTATGAATGAGTTACTAACATTTATAATGACTGAAAGGGTGCGTTGTTTTTAAGTTTGATACACATGTCCATTTATGAATGAGTTATAACATTCACGCTTACCTAATACACATTGTTCACATGAAATGCAAAGTAAGATGCAACAGAACCAAGCAAAACATTTTAAGTAGCCAATATAAGGCTTAGTCAGCTTGCCAAATAGTGAGCCCACATGTATCTGTACTGCTAAGCCTTATATTGGCTACCTAGCTACTTCGTCATCAGCCAGCATCCTTGGTATCTGTTGCTCACTGAGTTGATTCTCGCTAAGCAGCCAATATAAGGCTCAGTCCTCTTGCCAAATAGTGAGCCTGTGTTGATGTTTGAAAACTATGTTAGAACTGGTTTAAATGGTTCTTAATGATCAATAAAGTGTTTACAACCTAATTAATAACCTAATTATAAACCCTTTATTAGGGTAGTCTATTGTAAAGTGGTACCCTTTGTTCTAATGTTATATTAAAACTGAAGATACTTTGGGTTTCAAAACAAAGCAGGCTATTTGAACTTGGTTTATAGAAAGGTTATGCTTCATTTTGTTTTTACTTCTGAGCTTTTAACGACCAGTTACTCCATAAATTATTATTATCTGTTAATTAATAGTTGGTTATCGGCTTACTAGTTTCAAGTGTTTCTACTTTCTGGCAAACTGCCTTTCGTTGTGCAATGTACTTAAAGTTGAATCTAATCAAATCTAATCTAATAATCACAGACTAATCAATAAATGAAATGTATTTTTCATGAGAAAATGTGAAAGAAATGCCGCTTAAAACCTCTTAAATATAAAGATTTCCTGTTTCTGTGTGTTTTGAATCATACTAAAGTGAATATCTTTGGGTTTTGAACTGACAAAAAGTGACTTCTGAAGACATTACCTTGGACTTAGAGAAACTGGGAGGTTAGATTTCACTATTTTTGGACATTTTATCCACAAAACCTAGAAAATATATGTATCTTTAGCCATGAAATCAATGCAAGCTGCCCAGGTGCGTTATAACAAGGCAGTTTGAGATATATATGAAATGTTCTTACTTCTCAAATGGGATGATTTGCAGATTTACTGAATATATTTAGATTCTGAACTTGGTTGAATATGTCCCGCTCAGTTTATAGGAGACTTTATGTTTAATGATCACAATTTTCTACCAATTTAAGAACCAATTAATCAATAAAGAAGATAATTGTTAGCTGAGGAGCTGCTGCAACACGTTGACTTATAATTAGTTGCTTGAGAGATAGTCATTTCCAATCTTTCCATCTTTAAAATCGATTATTTGGTCTTTTTTTATATAAAAATACTTCAGCTATTTAGATTTGTGTCTTTTCTCTGTTTAATATAATTTTAAATTACATTTCTTTGGGTTTTGAACTGACAAAAAGTGACTTCTGAAGACATTACCTTGGACTTAGAGAACTGGGAGGTTAGATTTCACTATTTTGGACATTTTATCCACAAAACCTAGAAAATATATGTATCTTTAGCCATGAAATCAATGCAAGCTGCCCAGGTGTTATCCAGGCAGTTTGAGATATCCATTCAGAGTCCTACCTGCATGCGGTCCATGGAGTCCGACAGGCTGCAGGCCTGGTGGATGAGCTGCGTGTGCTCCATGTATTCTGAGATTCTCTGCAGGAAACTCAGCGGCTCGTTAAACACCACCGGCATCGCGATTTTAGAAAGCTCCTGCGAGAGCACAGGGGAACAAACTCAGAGAAGAACGGACACATATCTCAATATCAGAAGTGTGGCAATGTTGGACAAAATACAAAACAAATATTCTCTGCCTTTCAGCTGAAAGACAAGTGTTTCAGATAAACGTAAGTGTCATGTGAGTAGGGGTGGGAACCGAGCCCCGTATTAAACGGGCCCCGGGGCTGAATTATTAAAGACAGTGGTACCGTTAAGCTCCGACGTTATCGGTCTTTTTATCGGTACTGGAGACATTTCAATATATATGTCTATGTATTATTGCTACACAAACATTACATTGCAGTTTTAGTGTCGCCAACTCCGTTTCTAATACGCAAAATGTAGGGGCAGTTTACACGCACGCACGCACGCACGCACGTCTTCAAAAGAACCGATAAGAGTACCGTTAAAGGACCGGATCGATAAGCGGTTGATATAAGTAGTAGTACCGTTAAACCTTAACGATACCCATCCCTATGTTTATGTAAGCTATTTTCTTTCAGATGACAAAGAAAATGCAATCTAATAATAGCCAGCATCGCAGAGAGAAGAACTGACTCATCTTGTCTCAGTTCGATGAAAGCTTAGGCACTTATTTCATTATAAAACAACGGGACCCAGAATCAGACCTCATGGTAGATATGAAGATTGTCATTCAGATGAAATTAGACGCAGGTTTCATCACTCACCATGCCGATGCATTTCTTCAGTATGCTCCACACACTGAAGTTGTTTCTGGAGATCATCTCAGCAGGCAGGGTTTTCCTGGAGAGAGATAACAAAATAATGTGAAATAAGATCAAACGTTTCATTATTACTCCGTTAGAAGTGGCAGAGTATCATCACAGATCACAGAGCCGCATCAAAGTCCAGATGTTTCTAAAGGGAGAAAAGCTGATCAAAGTCCTGACTAGCTTCACAAATGCTCTGCGGAGGAAGTGCACAGAGATGTGTTCGCTCTGCTCCCACGTGTTAGTACAGGCACAATAACCCCCTGAAGCCCCTCACCCTAAAGCATGATGCTATAAAACTATCCAAATGATGTTCAAAGCTGCAAATCAACGATTACCTCATGTCCAGGGACTTTTCACACGGAGAGAAAACATACACGTGTTGAGAGGAAACTGCATTTCTTTCTTTTAAACCACCCATTCGAACAAATTCCAAACTTCATTGCATCTCATCAAAAGGTGTTCATCTGTGGAATAACTGAACTGATGAGCTGACATACTGTGCAACTTTATCTAAACTAAAACTATTATTTAAACCAAATCCTGAATGATTATGAGCAGGGAATCATTTGCCCTGCATGTCCTCCTCCTTCGCCCTCTGACGCAGATGCCCTAACCCTTGAGCAGCCGTTATCTCCCTTAAAGTGGACCTATCATGCTATATTTGAATAATATAGTGTAGGACCATACCTATATAAGGCATATTTATACTTTTTATTTTTCAAAATACCAAACAGATCATGCATTTTAGCCATGCCTCATTTCGCTCAATTTGCAATCTGTTTTAGCAAGGGCAGATTCTGTGAGAACAGCACCACCTACAGGCCTGGCATATGTACTACAGCGTCTCCATCGCTTTCGAACGGCAATGGCCGTGGTTGTCTCCTCCTGATTGGTGGAGTTGGCCCAATAGCCGTAGCGCCACCGTCCTGACGTCAGGACAGTGTTCAAATCTGGATCAGTTTTTATCAGATCCGTTGCAGCCCCTTTTTTAGAGATTTGGGTATGGAGGAAAATAGAGAGGGTTGTGTTTTCTGACACTTGGTGAGTTCCCTGGAACACCGGGGACATATTCATGTAGAAAAGACGTACAAAAGTGCATTTTGCATGATAGGTCCCCTTTAAGTAGGGGCTGCCCTAGCAAGTTGTTGTTGCCAGTTTGTGACCGGGCAGCTGTCGGGTCAGAGATAGTTGTTGTTGTGGGACACCTGGAACACATCCTTCTCGGGGTGTAGATGACCCCGAGCCATAAGCGACAACTAATGTGATTCAGTGTCCTCAGCTGTTTAGTCTCTCTTGAAGAATGTTGATTATTACACTCTGAACTAGTTAACACCTCGAGCTACAGGAGGGGTCTTCAGAATTGATGGTGGCATCTCTACCGTGCAGTCAGACCTCTGGCCCGTGACCTGTCTTGTGAATTCTCCGGCCGAAGCTCCAAATAAACCTGTTTCCCCCACAGTTATGAGCAGGAGCGGTGAACTCATGCTTGCTATTTCTTGTCATTGTAAAAGATATTTCTTTTTGGTTGTTTTGTACCAAAGAAAGTATTTGTTACTTTAAACCCATAAGGACCCACAGGTGTCACATGACCTTTCAATGTTCTGGAAAGTTCCTTCTACAGCTTTAGTCTTTATTTTATCTCATGAAGTCCCAACACACTGAACACTCTGGGAGGTCCTGGTCCAGGTCATGTGACTTTGTGTTCCCATGACAACATGTCCAAGATGTCCATGTGCGATGCTAACACATGTGACCGAACGAGCTACATTTCAAACGCTTTTTTTTGTTGCTAAAGGTCAAATTGAAGCTATTTAATAATGAAAATGCTTAAATAACATGTCCTTTATTACATTGAACCTGTTGTGGAAACATTTATTGATCAAATTGATATGAAACAAATGAGACAAACATCGCTGTGACACTGATCGGGACTTTAACCCTAAACTTTCACAGTAAACCCAAAGTGACATATATGCACAATTAGAAATATGATTACGATCTGTTCATTTAGCTGATTCAATTATATTTAGCTAATATATTCTTTATTCTCCTGAAGTTATAAATAAGAGTTATTTTACCACGGTTTTCTCAAAATGAGTTTTTTCTCCTACTCTGAGTGAGATATTTCCACTTCAGTAGCACGTACATACACCAAACCTTCCAGTTATATTCCTATCAATATTCTGAAGGTTTTTACAGAAGGGTTTGTTCATATATCATTCATAGCCTGAATTATATAACATTTTATACCTAAAAACATGGCGAAAATTGATATTTTAGGGCTGTTTTTTTTGTATTTTCTGATTTATTTAGTGATAAAAAGAGATATCCAAAATCCCTTCTGTAAAACTTTAGCTTCTAATATGACTACAAATGAAACAAGAATTTTGAACCTGGCTTCATCCAATGTTCAGATTTGTGTTCCTGAAATGTATTAAAATATGCGCATATTTAATGAGATGATGGCTCATTTGCATATTTAAACATGCTATTTCAAAACTTGTAATACAAAAAACAATTGTCTTAATGTAAGTTATTAACTGGAGAAATGTCTAGCTGATATCTTTAAGTTAAAAAAATGACCCTATTCACCTGTAGTGTCTCGCCTTAAAGGGACATATACGTCACTTTTCAGATATTTGACCCTAGGGGGGTTACTTGTCAGAAATGTGTTGTACGTGGTCTATTTAGTAATTAAGTTCCCCTTAATGTCCCCAAAAGTAGAAATGGGTCCGGCTTCTTATGGGTTAAGACAATGAAGCCAATATCACGGATGGCGATGACCTAATCTTTTATTTTCAAGAAAAATGTACGCTAGAGGGAGGACCAGCAAAGCTTCTGCTTCTTGCCCCTTTTGAACATTTTTTTAAAACCGCTTTACAGAGATAGTAAAGAAAAGTCAAATTAAAATCAAGCGATACAACAACCACACGTTAGAAGCCAGACTGAAGAGGTGAGTGTTTGCACGTTTCCTCACCTGCGCTCCCAAACTCCATTCTCCTGTTCGCCGTCCGTCACCTGCTTGGTTTCGAACACCAGGGCGTCTTTAAAACTGACCTCACAGGAATCATCGGACTCCAGCCCTGACGGAGAAAACAAGATACGTTTTACTGGAACAGGTTGACTTGTAATTAGTTCTTTGAGAGATACATTATTTGGTCATTTTTTTATATATAAAAACGCCTTGAAATGCTTTCACCTTCAGATATTAAGACTTGTTGCTTTTCTCTGTTAAATATCATTTTTAATGACATTTCTTTGGGTTTTGGACGGACAAAAAGTGACTTCTGAAGACATTACCTTGGACTTTGAGAAACTGGGAGGTTAGATTTCACTATTTTTAGACATTTTATACACAAAACCTGGAAAATATTCAAATGTTGGTTTGTTTAAGTTTGACTGTATTTGTTAAATGCAGGTTAACACTCGGTTAATGGTGTGTTTGTTTAGGACAGTCCTACTAAGGGTTACGACGAAAGCTAAAAAAAAATGACAATAGGATGTTGGTATGTCTTTAATCTAAATATATATAAAGCCCTACATACTGTACATATATTTATAAAAGCACTGTGTGTAAAAGAAAGTGAAAAAGTTCATCTAGCATTATCATTATTAAATATGACCTACATAGATAGAAAGAAGGATGACTCAACGCAACAGACCCGTACACACTACGGGATAAAGTGGTGAGATAACTTACTCGTAAAATTACAACAGTGTCAGAAGCAGAGGTAGGAAGTAACTAAGTACATTTACTCAAGTACTGTACTTAATATAAGTACAATTTTGAGGTACTTGTACTTTACTTGAGTATGTCCATGTTATGCTACTTTGTACTTCTACTCCACTACAGTTCAGAGGTAAACGGTGTACTTCTACTCCACTACATGTATTTAATCCCTTTAGTTACTTCACAGATCTGGATGAATGATGTGAAATATAATCAAGTGTTAAATCAGACTTTAGTTCCACCTGGAGTAAATCCACAAGCTACCCTGCAGTATACAAAGTCATTCAAACTAGCTGCACCTTTACCAGCTTTGAGAACACTTTCATGATCAATCATTATAAAACATATCATATATATTATTCTGAAATGGACCAATCTGCACAATGACTACTTTTACTGTCGCTACTTTCACTATATTTTGAGGATAATACTTTTCTACTTCTACTTGAATGCAGGACTTTTACTGTAACAGAGTATTCCTACACTCTGGTACTTCTACTTTTACTCCTGTACAAGATCTGAGTACTTCTACTTTTACTCAAGTACAAGATCTGAGTACTTCTACTTTTACTCAAGTACAAGTTCTGAGTACTTCTACTTTTACTCTCAAGTACAACATCTGAGTACTTCTACTTTTACTCAATTACAACATCTGAGTACTTCTACTTTTACTCAAGTACAAGATCTGAGTACTTCTACTTTTACTCTCAAGTACAACATCTGAGTACTTCTACTTTTACTCAAGTACAAGTTCTGAGTACTTCTACTTTTACTCTCAAGTACAACATCTGAGTACTTCTACTTTTACTCAAGTACAAGATCTGAGTACTTCTACTTTTACTCTCAAGTACAACATCTGAGTACTTCTGCTTGTACTCAAGTACAAGTTCTGAGTACTTCCACTTTTACTCAAGAACAAGATCTGAGTACTTCTACTTTTACTCAAGTACGAGATCTGAGTACTTCTACTTTTACTCAAGTACAAGTTCTGAGTACTTCTACTTTTACTCTCAAGTACAACATCTGAGTACTTCTACTTTTACTCAAGTACAATATCTGAGTACTTCTACTTTTACTCTCAAGTACAACATCTGAGTACTTCTGCTTGTACTCAAGTACAAGTTCTGAGTACTTCCACTTTACTCTCAAGTACAACATCTGAGTACTTCTGCTTTTACTCAAGTACAAGTTCTGAGTACTTCTACTTTTACTCTCGAGTACAACATCTGAGTACTTCTGCTTTTACTCAATTACAACATCTGAGTACTTCTACTTTTACTCTCAAGTACAACATCTGAGTACTTCTGCTTTTACTCAAGTACAAGATCTGAGTACTTCTACTTTTACTCAAGTACAAGATCTGAGTACTTCTGCTTTTACTCAAGTACAAGATCTGAGTACTTCTACTTTTACTCAAGTACAAGATCTGAGTACTTTTTCCACCTCTGTTAAAGTAAGTATCTCAAAATTGTACTTAAGTACAGTACTTGAGTACATGTATTCAGTTACTTTAAACCACTGTAATTTAAAGTACCTAGTTACTCAGTTTCCACCAGTGATACAATATGAAGCGGGAGTGTGAATAAAAGAAAGGAAAGACACCACAGCACAAGGATGTGATTATGTTCCTGAATGCAAACACCTCTCACCTGTCTCAGCATCGTAAAACTCCTCCTCGCTGTTCATCCTGACAGTAAATCAGTCACCTGTTTCTGCAGCACCGAGCATCACATCCAGCCAGAAACACCTGCAACAGCAGCGACCCGTTACACACAAGCAGGGGCAGCAAAACACCAGCAAATGCATGTTAAAAAACTAACAAAAAGCAGCTGTTTGGCTCCCTGTCAGCAGCTTTGCTAACCAAAACAAAACCAGCTAGCTGCTAGCTCGGATTAGCTAACCAGCCGTTAGCATAGCTGCTTCTAAGCTAAATTAAACATTTAGCTGGAGGAAGTGCTGCAAACAAAGCTAACAATATACACATAGATACTGTAGAGAAGATTTGAACATCGTTTGATTTAATATACCTGTGAATAAAGGTCAAATTATTGCTCAATCGAAGAGTAAACTCAATCGAAGAGTAAACTGTGTCTAACAGAGCGGAAGTGGGCGGGAAGGACACCGTGATTGACAGATCCAGCAGCCAATCAGCGCGTCCTCTCCGCCCACTTCCGGCCTGTCTTGTTCTCCATTGTTTATGTCACTGAATCAAAGGAAAAAAACTTCTAAAAATAGATGTTTTTTAATCAGATTCAATAATATGACCTTAAATCAGATATACAAACAACTTAAACACAGGCTGAGGATTCCTGACAATAGAGTGTATTATTAGTTGTTATTGTGTGTTCTTCTTATGTCTACACTATGTTTGTTTATTATAATAAAGAAGCTTTGGGATCAGTTTTCTGTCCTATAAACTAGCATCTGCTTCATTGCATGCACACTAAATGTGAATAATATCCCACTTTTATATTGTGTTGGCTCTAATTTAACCGTCTATAGAGTTTTATTCGTCAGATAATTTACATATTTTTACTTTTAGTTGTTTTATTTTTTCTATTTGAGATGTGTATAATTGTTTATGTTCTACTCTTGCTACTAACTGCAGTATTTTTGACTTGTTTAGAACATTTTAATTATCCAGAATGTTTATAGAGAGGCGAAGTCCCTCCCTTTCCGATGGACCACCATGGGACCTTATTTCGGAAAAATTATGTATTGAATTGGAGAGAGAAAACGTATCTTTCGATCCCGTTTGAATTGTGCCATGAATTACACATATGATGTTTGTCAATCTTAAAAAATTATTTCCATGTCAAAAAAGTCACAGTTTGTCGTAAAACTGTTGAAATATAAGACTATGAAAATACGCAACTAGAAAGACTACAAATCCCAGAATCCCGGTCCCGCATGCTGGCTCTTAGGAACCGACTAACTCCCTTGTGTGTATGTACAGCTCTCAACATGCCAGACTTGGAGTGATTTTCACCTCTTTTAATACTTTCCGCCTCATTCTGAAAGAAAGAAGTGAAATGTGCCAACGTGACGGCCGTCTTGGTGTGTGGTGCGAGACAGGAGATGTAGTTCATTGAGCGGTTTCACACAAAAAAAAGTGTTACTTCACAGTTTTACCACACATTTTTATTTTTTGACTTTGACAAAATTATCTTTTAAATTGACAAACATCATATGTGTAATTCGTGGCACAATTCAAACGGATCGTTTCACCCCATTGATTTCAATACATACTTTTTCTGAAATAAGGTCCCATGGAGGAAAGGGAGGGACTTCGCCTCTCTATACTGTTGTTAATATTGATATAATCTTTTTCATTTATTTGTACTTTTAATTTGTTGTTAATTCTCTGTTCCATTTTTTATGTTATGTCTGAACACACTGATGTAACAAAATAATTCCCAAATTGGGATCAATGAAATATAGGCAGTGGCTCAGTCAGTAGGGGCTTGGACTGGGAGCTGTAGGGTCGCCGGTTCAAGTCCCCGACTAGACCTAAATATGGAGTGTGGACTGCTACTTGGAGAGGTCCCAGTTCACCTCCTGCCCTGCCGTGGTGCCCTTGAGCAAGGCACCGGACACTCCCCGGGTGCTGTACAATAGCTGCCCACTGCTCCTAGTACTAGACTCCTGGTGCTAGGATGGGTTAAAAGCAGAGAACACATGTCACTGTGCTGGTGCTCTGCATGTGTGACCATTACAGAGGGTTTTGTATTTAGCTGTAGTTCCATTATGAATCCACAAGGTGGCAGCTCTGGACCTTTTAACAATTACCCCTTACTTACATGAGTCAATATTTAGGGATTATGTTGTAACATTATAAAGATGCTTGGCAAATATAGAAAACATTATACTACTAGGATTCAATTTTAAGTTACCATAGATGTCAACAATCAACCTGTTGGTTTCTGTTCAAATTGGTCCAGTTCTAGAAAACGAAATGAAAATTATTTGTTGTTTTCTTCTTATTATCTTATAAAAGAAACAGTTTGGAAAAATAAGAATAGTGCGGGAAATGTGGTTTAATGTATAAACAATAAAGAAGTTAGACATCGTCCTCCAGGGTGAATGACAGTTTTATTTTGGAATTGGGGACCGGAAGTCATTAAAAAGCCAGGTTACTCCCACACTGCCGGTGACTCTCTGCGCATTTTGGGAAAGTTTTAGTCTTCAGGATGGAGAGCAACCAGTCGGATGTCTCTCAGTCACGCTTAAGCTTCTGATTCAACAACTTTTATAGAGCTGTGGAACCATAATGATCATTTGTTAACTAAAGTAACTGAATAACTTAAAAGAAGAAGTAGGAACAAGTCGTGATGTCTGCGCTCCGGAGTCAGAAACAACCCAAGGCGCAGCAGCCGGTTTACGCGCAGAGGAAGAAGAAAGATTATTCCAGAGAAGCTCACAGTGGCTCTCAGGAGGGGAAAGAGGGGAAAGCACCGGGGAAAGGACCAGGGAAAGGACCAGGGAAAGAGGGGAAAGAGTCCTCCGGTTGCCCCGCAGAGAGGAAGCTGTCCGACGCCTCCAACACCTCGGAGGATCTGAGCAAAGACTCCGGCTGTGCGTCCGGGAAACTCTCCTCCTCCTCGGACAGCAGCTCTGAGATCTCGGATTCTTCCCCCTCGGAGGGAAACAGTAAAGAGTCTCCGAGCAGAGATTTAAGCTGGATCGACAGAGGAGCTTATCTGTGGAGGAGTGATGGGAACCCGTGCGTAAAGGGAGACTCCCAGCCGCTCAGCATGCTCCAGTCTCCGGGGGGTTTTATGGATCTCATGATGGGGGAGACCACCGAGGATCTGGTGCGCGAGGTGGAGGATTTGAGATCAGAGAACGAGTATTTGAAGGTGAGTTTGATTTAAGGTGTGTACTCTGTTTGCGTAAATATAAGTGGGAGAAGTATTTAGAGTTTTGACTTAAATGGACGATGATTCTGTTAAAAAGATAAAGTATGTATATTTGTCTCTGACACCATCAGCAGTGTTAAAGGAATGAGCAACCAAGGTTACCAATAAAATACATAGAATCAAATGCAAAATCAGTCAGAAAGGGATGCAAATGACCCTAACCCAAACAAGTCACAAAACAAGCTGCAAACAGGACAACTGATGGACACAAAACAAAACTCATAAAGACTAGAAAGAGGTGAGAAATCTGTTCAATATTTATTAATATTCCTTCTGTCATATATTTATGTATATATACATTTGTATATATAATACCATTCAACATATATATTTTGTACTTTCTTGATTATTTATTTGAAGTGTTATTGTATTGTACATTGCCTTGTCTTCTTATGCTGCTGTAAAACAAAAATGTCCCAAATTGGGATCAATAAAGTACCACCCAGGGCGTCGCCTGGACCTGAAAACATTCGGGGCTTAGCCCACAGTGGCGGCGGCACTACAGTGGCATTTTTCACTGAAACACTCCCCACACGCACACACACAGTACACCGCGACTGTTACAATGAAGGTGAAGGCTCAATAATCAGCTCACGTAAAGTGGTATTTTTATGAGTGGGGGCTCACCTCCTTGTGGGGGGTCCGGGGGATGCTCCCCCGGGAAGATTTTCTTTTTAAATATTGAAGTTAGATGCATCAATCTGGTGCACTTTGAGAGCAAAATGAAGAGATCTATGGATACCTCTCTCAACACCCATATGAAGCAGAACTGTAAACAGATTTACTTTTTCTTTATGGATATTTTACTAATCACTCCCCTTTTTAACTCTATTTTTGTTTTACTGCCATATAGTATTTCATAACTGTTTTTTCCTTATTCTCTTTTTTTTAATAACTATAATGATCATATGAAGGTGTGCCGCGGAAATAATCTTTTGAATAATTTGTGACCAAACCGTTTGAGACCCACTGAGATAACTTAGACTAAAGTTAACTATCTAAACACTCAGAGAGTCCTTTAGCTCACCTGGGTCTCTCAGTCTGAGAGGAGAGGACTCTCCTCTAGCTTCTTGTGGAACAAACAGCTCCTTATGTCCGTTAGTGCAGCTAGCTAACCAGATGCTAACACACGGTCCATGCTGACACCGGTCTCTCCCTCCCCCTCTCTCCCTCTCTCCCCCTCTCTCTCTCTCTCACATGCGCTATTGCCACACACACACACAGAACCGAGCTTGAATGACACAAGCACACGTTTATTTCCATGCAACTCTCTGATTGGTCTGGTGTCATGCCTCTGTTGCATTCAATGAACACGGGAAATTACAGTGCTGCCGTCCTCTATTGTGTCATGATGAGGTTCACGTAAAGCACGGTTAATGTATTATATTATTGAGGGAGAATTGTCCGGGGCTACAGAAAAAACATTCGGGGCTAAAGCCCCAGATGCCCAGGCCAGGCGACGCCACTGTACCAGCTTATCTTAAAATGAGCCTTAAGGTAAGAAAAATTAAACTATAAACTCCCACCAAACAGACACAAGAAAATTAGATCTAATTTCCAAAAGGGACGCGAAATGAGACACAAAAACCCGCCAATTGGGAGGCTAAATGAGATTGGAAACATGACACAAAATGACCCGCAAAAAGGACAACAAAGGGACACAAAATGAGACAATGAGCTACAACAAAGGCATGCAATGACTACCAAAAGAAAGAAAGCTAAGCGAATGTGGCGCAAACAAGATGCAAACGGACGCAAATAAATTAGATCAAGTTACAAGAAGGGACGCAAAATGAGACACAAAGCCCCCCAATTAGGGAGCAAAATAAGATACAGAGCAGGACAACAAATGGCCACTAAATCAATGAAAATTGAGAAGAAAAAAAATGAAACAATGAACTACCACAAATGCAAAACAATAAGCAAGGAAAGCAAAATGTGACACAAAAGGAGACACCAAACAAATTCAAATCAGACTCAACGAAAGTAGATCACTTTCGAAAGAGGGATGCAAAATGAGACGCAAAACTTCCTCTATTTTGAGTCCATTGGTCTTTGAATGAAGAATCCAGTTACCACAAAGGGACGCAAAATGAGACATAAAACCACCCAATGGGATGCCAAATTAGATACAGAACAGGACATACAATGGGCTGCAAAAAAGAAAACAAATGGCCAAACAAATGAGACGAGAATTCAGAAGAAAATGAGGCAAACTACCACATAGGGATGCAAAACAATAAGCAAGCAACCCAGTCTCACGGCATTTCGTGTTATTAGTCACGAAATTAATTTAATCTATTGATTCGTGTTCACCAACACCTTTTTTTCGTGTCACACAGAACGATTTTAAAAGCAATGTATTTCTATTGGTAGTATGTTTCGTCCCTGCAACACGTCTTTGTGTCCGGTCGGGTCTTGGAAGACGAAGCTGTGTGGTTCATAAAAACATGTTCTTACTCAATATCTTACCCTAAGCCTAACCCTATCCCTTTTATTTTAAATTGTATAATGTCTGAGTTTTTTGCCGTCAGTGAGGAAAAGAAATGGCTCAGAGCCTCAGAATACTGACATCTGTATTTTATGTCATCTTTTTTTCCTTCTAATGTGTTATTATTTGGTGCAGGCACGAAACATACTACCAATAGAAATACATTGCTTCTAAAATCGTTCTGTGTCAGAATACTGAAATCTGTATTTTTTTTAATCTCTTTTTCCTTCTAATTTGTTATTATTTACATTGCTTTTAAAATCGTTCTGTGTGACACGAAAAAAATGGCGAAATAGTGTTGGTGAACACGAATCAATAGATTAATTTCGTGACGATAACACGAAATGCCGTGAGACTGTGTTGAAGCAAGGTAAGCAACATTTGACTCAAAACAAGACACCAGACAAATTCAAAACAGACGCAAATAAATTAGCATAAATGGACGCAAAATGAGACGTAAAACCACCCAAATGGATGCCAAATGAGATACAAAAGAGGACACAAAATGGGCCGCAAAACCAGATGAGAATGAGAAGACAATTAGACAAACTACCACCAAGGGAAGGTAAGCAAAATGTGACACAAAAGGAGACACCAAACAAATTCAAATCAGACTCAAAGAAAGTAGATCAAATTTCGAAAGAGGGAGG
>JAAOOA010000168.1:225000-262500 GCA_012861695.1 Trematomus loennbergii | reverse complement strand
AGTATCATTTCTTATGTGGCCTAATGTAAAAAAGGGGCGAAATGGAAAGGGGCGAATTGGAAAGGGGCGAAATGGGGAGACACCAGTGGCGTCGCCTGACCTGGGCATCCGGGGCTTTAGCCCCGAATGTTTTTTCTGTAGCCCCGGACAATTCTCCCTCAATAATATAATACATTAACCGTGCTTTACGTGAACCTCATGACACAAGAGAGGACGGCAGCACTGTAATTTCCCGTGTTCAGTGAATGCAACAGAGGCATGACACCAGACCAATCAGAGAGTTGCATGGAAATAAACGTGTGCTTGTGTCATTCAAGCTCGGCTCTTTGTGTGTGTGGCAATAGCGCATTTAGTGTGATAGAGAGAGAGAGAGAGGGGGAGGGACCGGTGCCAGCAGGACCGTGTTGTTAGCATCTGGTTAGCTAGCTGCACTAACGGACATAAGGAGCTGTTTGTTCCACAAGAAGCTGGAGGAGAGTCCTCTCCTCTCAGACTGAGAGACCCAGGTGAGCTAATAGGACTCTCTGAGTGTTTAGATAGTTAACTTTAGTCTAAGTTATCTCAGTGGGTCTCAAACGGTTTGGTCACAAATTATTCAAAAGATTATTTCCGCGGCACACCTTCATATGATCATTATAGTTATTAAAAAAAAAGGGAATAAAGGAAAAACAGTTATGAAATACTATATGGCAGTAAAACAAGAATAGAGTTTAAAAGGGGAGTGATTAGTAAAATATCCATAAAGAAAAAGTAATCTGTTTACAGTTCTGCTTCATATGGGTGTTGAGAGAGGTATCCATAGATCTCTTCATTTTGCTCTCAAAGTGCACCAGATTGATGCTTTAACTTCAATATTTAAAAAAAAATCTTCCGGGGGAGCATCCCCCCGGACCCCCCTAGAGGAGGTGAGCCCCCCACTCATAAAAAATACCACTTTACCCCTGCCTATATGCCGTGAGCTGATTATCGAGCCTTCATTGTAACAGTCGCTGGTGTACTGTGTGTGTGCGTGTGGGGAGTGTTGCAGTAAAAAATGCCACTGTAGTGCCGCCGCCACTGTGGGCTAAGCCCCGAATGTTTTCAGGTCCAGGCGACGCCCCTGGGAGACACCATACACTTTAATGTGATTCATTGTAATGAAGAATGATGAGGGTTTTTGTACGGGGTGATAAGTCAATCTGTTTATTGATTCAGAAATTCAAAACGTGACCCAAGCTAGACACAAAACAAGATGTAAAATGAGTTCAAAGTAAGCAACAAAAACTCGAAATCTTACAAAGTATATTGTCTAATATCTAGTCAGAATATGTCTTCTACACTTGCTATAACGGAACGTCCACACGCGGCTCCGTCGCGTTGAAGCTTGCCGGTGGGCGTGTCTGGCGTGAACCAACAACCAATCACATTAATCCCGCCCCGGACACACAAGCACGCGGTTTGATTGGCTAGAGCGTGTACTGGCATCTGATTTGATTCAACGCTTGAAAATTGAACTTTTTCTCAACTTACGAAGCGAGCAACGGAGGAGGCAAAGCTACGCGACGGAACCACAATGCAGTTCGGCAAAGCGTGACGTCACCCCATTCAAAGTGAATGGGAAGCGTCTCCGTTGAAGCACGCGACGGAGCCATGTGGACGTACCGTAAGACATCATAACTTCAGAAGTAACACTGCACTGAGAATCAGGTCTTGTTTTTAGACAATGCATTATCTTGTTGAGTCAACAAATCTTATTTTGAGTCGTATCTCACATGAAACACATATTGTTTACGTATTTATTAGAAAATCACCAACTAACATCAGAACACAGAAACACCTGTGAGCATTAGCGGCTTATTTTATAACACAACATCTCCTGATTCTGGTTAATATAGTTCAGAATGAGTTCTCCTGCTGATTACAAGATGTGGTTTATCTAAATATCCCTTCTTATTACAAGACATCTGACCAAGCAAACGTTCACTTGTTCTATTGGCAGATTTTTGTACTTATTTCAAGTGAAAACACCTTGTTTTCATTATTGTTTAACTTGTTTTTGGAGCAGCATTTTTTCCACTGAGGTGAACAAAACCAGAGAGGTGAAATACACTTTATTACATACAGAAAGGAAAGCAAAAAGAGACGCAAAACAAGATATATATGTATATATAATGTCCTACATGTATATTTTCAAATAAAATTATTGTGATTTCTAGTCTTTTAATTTGTATTGTACAATTCCATGTCTTTTTATGCTGCTGCAACGCAAACATTTCCCAAATTGGGATCAATAAAGTACTTCTTATCTTCTTATCTTATCTTATCTTGAATAACACAAGAACAAGATGCCAAGGGCCAGAAACCAAATCACAAAACGAGACCCCACAAACTCAAACTGAAATGAGACACACCCAAAGATGCTTCACAAAGAGCTGCTGACCCACAGCTGCAGCCAGCTGTCGCCTCAGAGACACATGACCCGGGTCAAATATTAGGGGGTTGGGGGGGGGCAGCTGACATCCTCAGAGAAACAGAGAATCTAAAATAGACTTTCTGCTCTTATTAAGCTAAAGGCTAAATCTGGATCATTGCGTATTGTGTAGGGGTGGAGGAAGTACTCAGATATTTCTATAAGTAAAAGGGTTTCATGTGACCGTGCTGTAGTTCCTTTATAGCCCAACATTAGCGCCTTTAGCTTAGCGGTGGTGACGTGAAGTCATGTGACCGTGCTGTAGTTCCTTTATAGCCCAACATTAGCCGCCTTTAGCTTAGCAGTGGTGAAGTGAAGTCATGTGACCGTGCTGTAGTTCCTTTACAGCCAACATTAGCCGCCTTTAGCTTAGCGGTGGTGACGTGAAGTCATGTGACCGTGCTGTAGTTCCTTTATAGCCCAACATTAGCCACCTTTAGCTTAGCGGTGGTGAAGTGAAGTCATGTGACCGTGCTGTAGTTCCTTTACAGCCCAACATTAGCCACCTTTAGCTTAGCGGTGGTGAAGTGAAGTCATGTGACCGTGCTGTAGTTCCTTTACAGCCCAACATTAGCACCTTTAGCTTAGCGGTGGTGACGTGAAGTCATGTGACCGTGCTGTAGTTCCTTTATAGCTCAACATTAGCCACCTTTAGCTTAGCGGTGGTGAAGTGAAGTCATGTGACCGTGCTGTAGTTCCTTTACAGCCCAACATTAGCCACCTTTAGCTTAGCGGTGGTGACGTGAAGTCATGTGACCGTGCTGTAGTTCCTTATAGCTCAACATTAGCCACCTTTAGCTTAGCGGTGGTGACGTGAAGTCATGTGACCGTGCTGTAGTTCCTTTACAGCCCAACATTAGCCGCCTTTAGCTTAGCGGTGGTGACGTGAAGTCATGTGACCGTGCTGTAGTTCCTTTATAGCTCAACATTAGCCACCTTTAGCTTAGCGGTGGTGAAGTGAAGTCATGTGACCGTGCTGTAGTTCCTTTACAGCCCAACATTAGCCGCCTTTAGCTTAGCGGTGGTGACGTGAAGTCATGTGACCGTGCTGTAGTTCCTTTATAGCTCAACATTAGCCACCTTTAGCTTAGCGGTGGTGAAGTGAAGTCATGTGACCGTGCTGTAGTTCCTTTACAGCCCAACATTAGCCGCCTTTAGCTTAGCGGTGGTGACGTGAAGTCATGTGACCGCGCTGTAGTTCCTTTATAGCTCAACATTAGCCACCTTTAGCTTAGCGGTGGTGACGTGAAGTCATGTGACCGGCTGTAGTTCCTTTACAGCCCAACATTAGCCGCCTTTAGCTTAGCGGTGGTGACGTGAAGTCATGTGACCGCGCTGTAGTTCCTTTATAGCTCAACATTAGCCACCTTTAGCTTAGCGGTGGTGACGTGAAGTCATGTGACCGCGCTGTAGTTCCTTTATAGCTCAACATTAGCCACCTTTAGCTTAGCGGTGGTGACGTGAAGTCATGTGACCGCGCTGTAGTTCCTTTACAGCCCAACATTAGCCTCCTTTAGCTTAGCGGTGGTGACGTGAAGTCACAACACAGTCTCACGGCATTTCGTGTTATAGTCACGACATTTAATCTATTGATTCGTGTTCACCAACACGATTTCGCCATTTTTTTTCGTGTCACACAGAACGATTTTAAAAGCAATGTAAACAATAACAAATTAGAAGGAAAAAGAGATTTAAAAAAATACAGATTTAAGTATTCTGACACAGAACGATTTTAGAAGTAATGTATTTCTATTGGTAGTATGTTTCGTGCCTGCACCAAATAATACAAATTAGAAGGAAAAAAAGATGACATAAAATACAGATGTCAGTATTCTGAGGCTCTGAGCCATTTCTTTTCCTCACTGACGGCAAAAAAACTCATACATTATACAATTTAAAATAAAAGGGATAGGGTTAGGCTAAGGTAAGTATTGAGTAAGAACATGTGTTTATGAACCACACAGCTTCTGGTCTTCCAAGACCCGACCGGACAAAAAGACGTGTTGCAGGCACGAAACATACACCAATAGAAATACATTGCATTTAAAATCGTTCTGTGTGACACGAAAAAAGGTGAAAATCGTGTTGGTGAACACAAATCAATAGATTAAATTAATTTCGTGACTAATAACACGAAATGCCGTGAGACTGGGTTGGACCCTGCTGTAGTTTTGTTTATAGCCTAACGTCAGCTTTTTACTTCAGAATTAATAAAGTGGTGTTAATATGTGAAGATAATTTATAACACAAATAAATGAACTTAGTGACATTACACCACTGGCATTCAAAGGGTTTTTTATGCTCAGACACACTGACCCACGGCCGTCCTTTGCTTTGATGAAACTACCAAACCCCAGCAGTGAATGTCAGCCACTCTCGCGCCCCCTCCTCTCTGCACTCTGTGACTCGGTTTAATCCAGGATTCGCTGCCTGCCTTGGCGTGAGCTCAGACTTCGGCTCAGCTGCTCGTCCCTTTGATCCCAGTGAGGAAATCCACTTAGATTGACTAATCTAGAGCTAGAAAACACACGTCTGATGGATGTGGAGCAGGACGGACGCTTCAGAAACTGAAACATGTCTGTCTGTGACCTGCAGATTCATGAATAATGAGAAATCATCAATAAGACTCAAACCGCACTTTTATTTTGATAATCCACACAATTTATGGACATTTTAGTTAGAAAAGGCCAATATGGAGTCTTTCTCTTACTTTTATCACATCTAAGGTCACAAGATAGTAACTATACAGCCTGCAGGCTCACTGACCTTTCATTTAGAAAACACTGTTGGCACTTTTTGTGTTTGTCACTTTAAAAAGAGACGAAAATTGGCCACAAAAAGGCACAAGATGACAAAAAAAGATACAAAAAGATTTAAAAGAGACGTAAAAATTACCTCAAAGAGACATCAAACATCCACAAAAAAGTAAAAAACCTCTTAAAAAGTCAGAAATCAACCACTAGGAGACCCAGATTGACCACAGTGAAGCCCACTGACCTTGAATTGAAAACCCATGACTAGAATTTGACCGTGCACTCTTTACGTTTCCCACCTCTCGTCTGGAGGAGATATTATTAACGCTGTGACATCCTGTCTGGACACAAAGCTGCAGACAGAAACTCACATTCCTCTCATGCTCAGACCAGAAGGGCTCGGATGTTAGGAAACGTTAGGACTGTTTTGGTATTTTAAGCATCTCTGAAAGCACCAGGGCATGATGATCAGCTCAAAATATATTAATTTAAAGGAATAGTTTGATAATTTGGGAAATACACTCATTTGTTTTCTTGCGTGGAGTGAGAAAGCCAGCTGTCCGTTAGCTTAGCTTAGCATAAGGACTGGGAAACAGCTAGTCTTTGCACCTCTGAAGCTCAACAATAAAACACATTCTTAATTTGTTTTAGCTGTACTTAAAGGTCCCGTGTCATGCTTTTCTGGTTATTACCCGTCCCCTTGTGTTATGAAGCTTTTTCTGCATGTAACCGGTCTGCAGAGTCACAAACCCTCAAAGTACACCCTGTAGCGAGTAAAACTCTAACACAGAAAACCTGTCTATGCTGAGAACGCCTCGTTGGACTTTTCTCTTTTTCCATTGTTTTCTTCCTGGGTACAGTGACGTGCCCATACCCAAATGGACCAATCCGTGGAGCGTTACGTTACGTCCGCGGAGCCGTTAAGACTTCCTCACACACACACACTCAATCTTTTCTCAGCTGCATCTCCGCCGATTTCTCCTCCCTGAGACGGCGGGACGCGCGAGACACACACAAACTCCCAGCCAGGCTGTGTGTGTGTGTGTGTGTGTTCGGGCTGGGTTTCGCTGTGTCTCGCTGTCTCACAGACGGCCACTGGGCTCATAGGGAGGGGGGGGGGGGCAGGAGCTCCAACAAGCCGTTTAGGACAGAGAGTGAATACACATACTACACAGAGATGCTGATGAGAAACCAATGTGAGTTTGGAACATTGAACAATATAAATCTATTCTAGTATACCTCAACAATGGAATTATGATCAGTAGAAATGGCCATGGCATGGGACCTTTAATATGCTTCTACTATATCATATGTATATATATTAAAGGACATACTAGTGGGAAACCCCCCAAAGAAGAGCTGAGTCTAGTAGAGCTGATCCATGAAGTCGTCTTGACTTAATTGTACTCCAGTATACTTTTTGGGCATAATGGATGACCAATCACTTGAGATTTGTGTTAGTTTTTTAGGATTCTTTATAAATAATTGAACATGTTTTGATCCCTCAGAGCACTCTGAAGAGGAAGAGCCTCCGATCTTCATCCAGCCGAGCGGAGAAGAGGCTCTCTCAGCAGATCGAGGTTTGATACGTTTCTTATTTCAATCTGATTGCAAATGTTGTGGCAAAGCAGTTTGAATCTATGTTGTTGTTGTTGTTGTTGTTGGAACACTATTGTCCTTTTAAGATAAGATGATAAGATGTACTTTACTGATCACAAGTTGTATAAAGTAAGTAAGTATAAATATGGAAAATAAATTAAAGCTGCATGTTGCGTTGGGTTGTCACAATCTGAAACCAGAGCCCAGTCTGCTCTGATTGGTTAGCTGGCCGGCTCTGTTGGGATTGGTCAACCGCTTAGATAGATGTCCCGCCCCTTAGCCAATCACGTACAATGTGTTGGAGCGCTAGCCAATAGAAGCTGTAGAGAAACTCCATCTTGAGGAAACACAGGGATTTTAGCCTTTAGAGACCATTTACATGCACTAACATCTAAAGAACAGGAGAGGGAACACCTAAGAAAGCATAGTAGGGCCTCTTTAACGCATATTTAAAGTAATTGCTAAACCCTTAATGTTGCAGTAAATGTATTTATCCTCCTCGTCTGACTCATATATCCTTTATTGTTTCGCTGCAGGACGACAGCGCTGATCTCCGCTGCCAGCTGCACTTTGCCAAAGAGGAATTATCTCTGATGTGCAAGAAGCTCTCCAAGCTGGTGTCGGAGAGCGAGATCCTTCGGGAGGAGCTCTGCAGATATCAATCACCAGAGGGCCGACAAACCTCCGCTCACAGCAGGGAGGCCGAGGTCAAAGTTCACCTGAGGCTGGTGGAGGAGGAGGCCACGCTGCTGAGCCGACGCATCGTGGAGCTGGAGGTGGAGAACCGAGGACTGAGGGCGGAGATGAGCGACATGAGGGAGAAAACAGGAAGAGGGGGCGAGGAAGAGGAGGAAATGGCGTGGAAGGAAAGAGAGGAAAGTTTGAAGCAGGTAGAGGAAGGTAGAAGCGATGAGGAGAATATTCAGATTACACGAGAGGGTCCTGTGGGAGGGGAGTGGGACCCGGCAGACGCTCAGGAAAACGAGAAAAACCCCGACAGACGAGGGGTGATAGTGAAGGAATATGAAACTCTTCTCGCTCTCAGGGATCATTCCTCCATGTTGGGCTCGGCCATCCTGCTCATGACGCCAAAGAACAGCCACCGGTCGCCTACCTTTATTTCTCAGACGGAGGATTTCGACATGAAGAGTTTTTACGATGCGTTGGAGCTTCTGCAGGCCATGCTGTCGGCTTTCATCGGACACGTGGAGACGCTTCTGTCAGCGGAAGATTTGGGGAAAAAGGATGCTTGGGATTCCCAGACGTTATCCTTTCTCTGTGGAGATTTTGACATCCAAGAGTCTCAAAGTAAGCAGGAGTTCGTAGAAGATCTCCGCACCTCGGAGGTTAAGGAGAGGGAAAAGCAAACGAGACAATCGACTTGTTTCCAGTTGGATCTGATGCAAAGCTGCAGGGACCCGAAGATGCGACTGTCCCTTCAGATTCTGAGGATCCTCCATCAGTGGTGCCAAGTAAAGGACTGGAGGAGGGGAACGAGGTAATTCTTCTCTCCTTTTGCAGAAGTATTCGACATGTGTGTCAAATGCAAATATACTCTCCTTTTAAAATAGGCTATCAAAGACAAGAAGTATTTGTATGTGTTATGCCGGGAAACAGCAATCTGGAAAGCAATTAAAGAACAGAATAGCTAGAATGACTTCCTCCAAACCCAATGATGCATCATGTGATGGTTTCTATGATCGGAGTACGCATTGTAAACATCAATATTGCAAGCCATTGTTTATACTTAACTGAGGTACGCTAAAAACATGTACAATTACTCGTGCAACTCTTTCAAAAGGCAATGCATAATGAAAATCCAACCAATGGTGCAGGTAGGTACTCCTCTAATGGCGCATTTCCACTGCAGGGCTCGCTCGGCTTAGTACGGTATGGCTAGGCCTCGTTAGGCCTTGTTAGGCCAGGCTCACTTTATGCTGCGTTTCCATTACAGTTAGGAACTGGGGCAGTAACTATAGTAACGCAGTGTAGGCGGAGCCGTAACGTCATCTTCAATGCGAAACACAAAACCAACATCAGCCGTTAGCTGTTAGCACTCAGAGCTCACAGCTCCTCATATCTGTTCAGAAAACTAGACAAAAGTTAAACAAGTACAAAACCACAGACTGCCTGTGTCATGGTGAATACAGTCGCTGCTTTATTTATGTCTGTATAGGCCGTTGTTGTGAGTGTGGACGGTCGGAGCATATACTGCGTTAGCTTAGCCAATCTCCATTTAGAAAACAAGCATTTTAAAAGGTTTTTCCCTGCCGTCTGTCTGCAGACTTGACAAAGCATTAATTCATGGTTGTTACTAACGGTATCAGTATGTTGTTACTTCGGCATCATTTTGAAACGTGTATTACAATTTAAATCACGGTCAAATATGTTCATCTTGTTGTAGTTGCCAGCGATTCTCTCACTAGTTTAGCATACTCAGCCCGGTTGTTGGCCCGGAAAGAACCACGATTTTGGAGAGCCAGAAAACTGTGAAAAAGTACCGCTAGCGGAACTACGCCGAGTGGAAACGCAACCAAAAACGGGCACGGCACGTTTAAACCGCGCTGTAGTGGAAATGCGCCATAATGGTCCCATTTCCAGAGTTGGGAAGTCTTTTTTCTGAGTTGGTGTGTTCTGAGCTTTAATGTGGAAACAACGAGGCGCTATAAAGAAGATGTGTTGTATTTCATTGCTTAGATTATTGATCTGTTTCCTTACATTTCCAAGTCCAGTTTCTGAGTCTGTGAATGCACTAGAGTCCATCTGTTCCCCTGATGAAAGAAAGCTAAACTTAGTGACATTTCCGCACCGTAATTTGGATCCGCTCCAAATTGTTGTGGGTTCTTTGTTGCATAAGATATACCCATCCACAAGTTTTATGAAAATCGGGACAATAGTTTTATGTAATGTTTCGACAAACCGACAGACAGAACATGAGGAGGTTCAAACTGCATGCTATACTGTATCTCTAATTTTCGAAACAAACTAAATAAATAAGTTTCTTTGCGAGATTTAACTTCTTCCACAATACCTGAACAAAGTGTTCTTGATGCATTTGAGAAAGACCTTGACAAGTGCATTGACTTTCTTTGAAAATACTTCTTGGAAGGGGTTGAGTTACATTTTTGGTTCTGAAAGCTCACCTATTATTCAAAATCCACTTCTCCATGTCTCTTCTACATCAACATGTGTCCCCTCTTCTTCATGTCTCTTCTACATCAACATGTGTCCCCTCTTCTTCATGTCTCTTCTACATCAACATGTGTCCCCTCTTCTTCATGTCTCTTCTACATCAACATGTGTCCCCTCTTCTTCATGTCTCTTCTACATCAACATGTGTCCCTCTTCTTCATGTCTCTTCTACATCAACATGTGTCCCCTCTTCTTCATGTCTCTTCTACATCAACATGTGTCCCCTCTTCTTCATGTCTCTTCTACATCAACATGTGTCCCCTCTTCTTCATGTCTCTTCTACATCAACATGTGTCCCCTCTTCTTCATGTCTCTTCTACATCAACATGTGTCCCCTCTTCTTCATGTCTCTTCTACATCAACATGTGTCCCCTCTTCTTCATGTCTCTTCTACATCAACATGTGTCCCCTCTTCTTCATGTCTCTTCTACATCAACATGTGTCCCCTCTTCTTCATGTCTCTTCTACATCAACATGTGTCCCCTCTTCTTCATGTCTCTTCTACATCAACATGTGTCCCCTCTTCTTCATGTCTCTTCTACATCAACATGTGTCCCCTCTTCTTCATGTCTCTTCTACATCAACATGTGTCCCCTCTTCTTCATGTCTCTTCTACATCAACATGTGTCCCCTCTTCTTCATGTCTCTTCTACATCAACATGTGTCCCCTCTTCTTCATGTCTCTTCTACATCAACATGTGTCCCCTCTTCTTCATGTCTCTTCTACATCAACATGTGTCCCCTCTTCTTCATGTCTCTTCACACATGTGTCCCTCTTCTTCATGTCTCTTCTACATCAACATGTGTCCCCTCTTCTTCATGTCTCTTCTACATCAACATGTGTCCCCTCTTCTTCATGTCTCTTCTACATCAACATGTGTCCCCTCTTCTTCATGTCTCTTCTACATCAACATGTGTCCCCTCTTCTTCATGTCTCTTCTACATCAACATGTGTCCCCTCTTCTTCATGTCTCTTCTACATCAACATGTGTCCCCTCTTCTTCATGTCTCTTCTACATCAACATGTGTCCCCTCTTCTTCATGTCTCTTCTACATCAACATGTGTCCCCTCTTCTTCATGTCTCTTCTACATCAACATGTGTCCCTCTTCTTCATGTCTCTTCATCAACATGTGTCCCCTCTTCTTCATGTTCTTCATCAACATGTGTCCCCTCTGTGGAAAGAGACTCTGAAAGTTTCAGGAACAAAGATTCTCTCTTTTTCCTGATCCATTTCTATAAAAACCTGTCTGAAAATGAGCTGATCAGATTTTGGCCACTTTATGATGTCATAACGATGTTTTGGCTTGTGTAACCATTAGCCAATCAGCAATCAAGGTAACATCTCTCTCAGAGGGGCGTGGGGAGGGGCTCCTTATTTTCATCTAAAGTAACAGACAGAGAATCAGCACTTTGGAAACAGGGCTGAAACAGAGGGGATTATGGGTAATGCTGCAATGATCTGTTTGGTGTTTCAGCCAATCAGAGACAGGTTCTGTATATATCTGAGACCTGTGATATATTGATGAAAAACAGTATAATAGGGGACCTTTAAATCAGCACATCGTCTCTAAATATATCTGTTGTTCTTTACAGGGTGCGGACAGAACCAGGTCTGTGCTGCAGGGTCTTCTTCAGGACCTCGCTGCAGAGCTTCAGGACGAGCTGATTGATCTGGACGGCGAGGCGAAAGCGACACACAGCAGGGCAGCCGAGGTAAACACACTGTTGACTCGGCAGGAGTGTGTTTCTCCTGCTGGGATCTGTAGAGCTCTCACGATGATCCGTCTCCCTGGCCTCGTCTCACTCGGGCATCATGAACAGACTCAGGACGGAGTATTTAGGCTAATCTCTCGTCGGGGCTGCAGCCAAACGGGTCAGGCGTGATCAGATCTGCTGCTGGAAAACACTCTCTGCATCGCACCGTGCAGGAGAAGTGAGAACAGTGTGTCAAGCTGTAAATGCAAAAGTTCAGATGCACGACAAAAAGTCAATTTAATCTCATATTTGAGATGTCGGCACTGTCAAGTCTTTAGTCTTTTTCTTTCTTTGCACAGCATGATCAGATCAGGGCCGGATTTATTTCTTTAATGTGTGTTTTTCCCTTATTCCACTGACTGTAATCCGTCTTGTGGCACATTTAATATGCCAGGAGTCTTCAGTCTGTGGGTGGCTTTTCCATCAAAGGTCAGAGCTAGAAATGAACCTGTTCAAGTCGTAAAAAATGTTTGCAATGTAAGTGGATAACAACGCATAACGCACCGTAGAAACATGTCCATAGATAGTGGGACAGAGCTGTTGAAATGACTGATAATTGTAAACAAAGTAGTCAGAAGTGCTAATAAATAGTTGTAACTACAGCTTTCACACTGGGCACCCATTCTGGATTATGAGGTCGGGGTTGGTGAAGATCTCCCGGACGTCCGGCGTTCCCGTTTAAATGTTGTTTTTGTGATTATTTCCCTGTAGATCGGCTTATCTTTTAGTTTGCATATTACAGGGTGTAGCCTTGATATCAACATCCATCTAAAATGTTTCTCATAAATCTCCGATAAATCAAAGTTGGCACTCTAATGATACAGAACAGCCAAAAAAACTAAAATAATCGTCAATGTAATGCTGGGTTTTCTGGGTAAAGTGTTAGGATGTTTACAATGAAATGTAGTCGTAAAAAAGGTCTTAAATTTGATAATATAATATAATATAATTCTGCATTATACTTGTTACTGGAAATTTGTATTTCCACATGCATATATATATATTTTTTAACTTTGTAATGCTATTCATTTCTATATCATAAATATGTTGGACTCTCTTATGTACATTGCCTTGTCAACCTGCCTGTCTACCTGTCTACCTACCTGTCTACCTACCTGTCTACCTGTCTACCTGTCTACCTGTCTACCTGTCTACCTGTCTACCTACCTGTCTACCTGTCTACCTACCTGTCTACCTGTCTACCTACCTACCTAACATGTTTTCTGTCTTTCCTCAGGGTGGCATCTCTCACCATGAAGCTATCAGGTGAGTGTTTATCAAGCGTTCACATCTCTTTAGTCCCTAAAGTCCTCCAGTTCTGATCCATTCGTGTTTTTCACAGAACCTGCATCTCTAAAAGACTCAGGCGTCCATTTTCTCCACGCGGCTGCAAGAAGAAGAAGAACTGGTGTTATCTGAGTCCGGATGCCGAGCAGCTGGACCGTGAAAACCCCGTGAAGACTTGGGATCACCTCATCATGCCGCGTAGCTTCCCAGACTTTGACCTCGAGAAGATATCTGCGGGGAGAAGCCACACCGCCCCGGAAAAGTCGACTCAACGCATCTACTTCAGCCCGCCGTCGGCACGAAGGGTCCATCAGTCTCAGCTGAAGCACAAACCCCGAGTCCGTGACCTCCATCTCGCCCTGGTGCGAACCTCAGCGACGACATGAAGGAGATGACGGCAGGTTGGAGGTCGGATAGGAAGGTTCAGTATCAGGATGTCGATGTGCTTGTTCCGGCACTCAGACGACCAAGAAGCCGAAGATGGTGAGCGTCGCTCTGCAAACGGAGGGTGTGGTTAGCGTTAGGAGTCCGACTCGAGGCCTGAGCTCCTCTCTGGTCTCCAACAGATCGAACCACATCTCCACCTCGTTGGATGGAGTCCCGGGAAGAATCAGATCCACCGTATCGTCCTCTTCACCAAAACTCTACCGGAGACACTCTACATCCGGAGTGTCTTCTTCCGCCAACTCCTCGTGTACTTCGTCCAGAGATCGAGGCCTGTGGAGCCCGAACTCGCAAAGCAACACCAGCCTCACGTGGACCAGACAAAAACCCGCATCAGGAAATAACCCCGGGGCCAAGCCTCCCACTAAACCTGCAGCCGGTAACAGGTACGCAGAGATGGCAAGAGTACACACATCCTTTACTCAAGTAGAAGTACAGATACTCGTGTTCATTGGTCCCTCTTCTTTAGAGAAGACCAGGAAATGATGGATACACGGATCGTGTTCAAATCAATAGGCACGCAATTACTCTAAATGATAATGATCACGCCACCAAACACACATTCAAACTAAAGGAACCAGCCTGTTTGGAAAATGTAAGAAGAATTTGCTTAAGTACAGTAACGAAATATTTGTACTCCACTTCTTCCCACCTCTGCAGGTACGGCATGGTGACAGAGTTCCTGCGCAGGGTGAGCGGCCGGGTGGAGAAACCGGTGCCAGGGTTAGCACAGAAGACGAAGACCGGGTTGAAAAACCTGGAGAGGATCCCAACGAGGCCTCCAGCCGCCGCCTCGCTGCACAGGAACGACAGCGTGACCCGGATCGTCAACCAGAGGTTCATGAAGCAGCGAGAAGAGAAAAGTGGCGGGATAAACCACGGCGTCCGACAGAATCCGAGCACCGGGACATCAGAGGTGAGCAAGACAGTCATTTTCAGTGCTGTAGTTCCTTTATAGCCCAACATTAGCCACCTTTAGCTTAGCGGTGGTGACGTGAAGTCATGTGACCGTGCTGTAGTTCCTTTATAACACAACATTAGCCACCTTTAGCTTAGCGGTGGTGACGTGAAGTCATGTGACCGTGCTGTAGTTCCTTTATAGCCCAACATTAGCCACCTTTAGCTTAGCGGTGGTGACGTGAAGTCATGTGACCGTGCTGTAGTTCCTTTATAGCTCAACATTAGCCACCTTTAGCTTAGCGGTGGTGACGTGAAGTCATGTGACCGTGCTGTAGTTCCTTTATAGCTCAACATTAGCCACCTTTAGCTTAGCAGTGGTGACGTGAAGTCATGTGACCGTGCTGTAGTTCCTTTATAACACAACATTAGCCACCTTTAGCTTAGCGGTGGTGACGTGAAGTCATGTGACCGTGCTGTAGTTCCTTTATAACACAACATTAGCCACCTTTAGCTTAGCGGTGATGACGTGAAGTCATGTGACCGTGCTGTAGTTCCTTTAGCCCAACATTAGCCGCCTTTAGCTTAGCGGTGGTGACATGAAGTCATGTGACCGTGCTGTAGTTCCTTTATAGCCCAACATTAGCCACCTTTAGCTTAGCGGTGGTGACGTGAAGTCATGTGACCGTGCTGTAGTTCCTTTATAGCGCAACATTAGCCGCCTTTAGCTTAGCGGTGGTGACGTGAAGTCATGTGACCGTGCTGTAGTTCCTTTATAGCCCAACATTAGCCACTTTAGCTTAGCGGTGGTGACCTGAAGTCATGTGACCGTGCTGTAGTTCCTTTATAGCCCAACATTAGCTGCCTTTAGCTTAGCATTGGGGACAATGTTTGAAATGTATGAAAACATTTGTTTAATATATTTCTTTCTGACCAGGAGGGAAACTACGACTGCAGCTCCGGCGGCTCGTTGACCTTCTGCTTCGCTCGTCCATCCCGCTCGTCTCAGAAACAAACGTCGAGTCAGAACAAACTGCAGAGACAGAGATTCTCCCCGCCATCGAGCGTTGCTGCAGACTGAATGAGAAACACGGAAACTTCTGGAAAACTGAGAGCGGGAAGGAAATTTAAATATAATATCCAAATGTAAACCTGCTTTTCTCAGGATGGTGGAACTGTGTGGGATGTTTTAGGAATTATATCTCAGTATTTATGTTTTGGTGCAATTTATACTTTTATCTCTTTACAAATGGACAAATCTTCAATGGCAATGCATAACACAGTGTTTCAACTTTTTCTAAAACTGCTTTTGCACTTATATTGTAAACTGCAAATGTACTTTATATTATCCTTGTAGTATTTCATAGAGAGTAACCTCGTGTATTTATTGAATAAACATTTAACATCTGATTAACTAAATGAACTGTGATGTTATTCATCTTCATCGTGGATGGATAAAGAAATGTCAGGGACCCTCTGCCCTTCACCTTCAAAATGTCACTAAAAAAGACACATGCGAACCTAAAAGAGACTCCAAATGCATTCAAACTTAACACAAATGACGTTAAATGACTACAAAGAGATATAAAATTACCAAAAAGAGACGAAAAACAACTATAAGGAGACTCAAAATGACCAGAAAGAGACAGAATAGGACTATTAAGGGTTATACAATTACCATAAAAACACACAAACCCAACACTCCAAAAAACCATCTAGAAAGAGACTCAAAATTACCACAAAATTACCAAAGACACACATAAGGACTATAGAGCGATACAGAATGTGTGTGTGTGTGTGTGTGTGTGTGTGTGTGTGTGTGTGTGTGTGTGTGTGTGTGTGTGTGTGTGTGTGTGTGTGTGTGTGTGTGTGTGTGTGTGTGTAGGCCCTTTGTCTCTTAAGCTAATCTGCAGAGCCTTGTTTACCGTGCAGAGATCAGCTGTTACGTCAAACGCTCAAAAAAGAAGAGTGAGGGCTGAGTCGATAATGAGATGAGATTTCCTCTCCTGTCAGATCCTCTCTGAGATCACGAGCCTCTCCACTTTCTCTGAAAACATATATAAATAAACCTGAAGTAGTTTCCTGACTTTGTGATTTTAAACGTGAGATGGTAAAGATTTTTCTTTGAGTGCTGCTGAAATATCTTTTGGTGGCGCCTGGCAGCAGCTGTCTGTCACACAATAACACAGTGTCAAGTTTCTGCCACACACACACACACACACACACACACACACACACACACACACACACACACACACACACACACACACACACACAGAGAAACACACAGAGAAACACACAGAGAAACACACACACACACAAGAAACACACACAGAGAAATGCACACACACACATACACAGAGAAAACACACACACACACACACACACACACAAAGAAACACACACATACACAGAGAAACACACACACCCAGACAAACACACACACACATACACAGAGAAATGCACACACACACATACACAGAGAAACACACACAACACACACACACATACACAAAGAAACACACACACAGACACACACACATACAGAGAAACACACACATACACAGAGAAACACACACACACAGACAAACACAGACACACACACACATACACAGAGACACACACACATACACAGAGAAACACACACACACACAGACACAGAGAAACACACACACACACACACACACACACACACACACACACACACACACACACACACACCAGTCTTTGTTACTTCTTTATTTTAATAGGGGGGGGGGCGAACATATCAAAACGTTATCCCCCTATAAAGTATGTATAGTACTTTATAGTAAGTTGATTTGGATACAAGCGTCCTCTAAATGAAATTAAATGTAAAAGTATTTCTGATTAAAGGAGTGGATTATAAAGTCGTGGTATTAGAAGAAAATGCCTACATTTAATTCCAACACTAAGTAAATATAATTAGTTTAGATTTTTAGCATTATGATCTTGCACATTGATCTGAAAAAACATTATTTATATTGTTATCATTATTTATGGACTCCTTTTTGTGCATAATCAATTATATACAATAGATATTTTTAATTCAAAATGGGTAAAAGGAGAGCAGAAAGGAGGAAATGTTTGCTTTCTTTTATAATAACTGGTTTCCCTGTTTAATTTAGTGCAATTTGCAAACTGAAAACCAATAATTAAACTATTAAATAATAACTTAAATTGCACAACTTCTGAGAAATACTACTTGTATTTAAAGAATAATGGATGTGCAAAAGTTACCAACAATGGGTGACAAACTGTTTTAATTCACTGTTTTTTAACATGCAAACTTCATTATGAGTCCTGAAACTAAAAAAGAACATATTTTAATTTTGTGTGTGTTTTTAAATATATTCCACGATTAACAAATACAATTTTTAAACGAGATGTATTTTTTTTATTAAAATACAGGGTGTGGTTACCCTCCCGTCCGGCAGGGGGCGCTGCATACTTTTCTCTCCGCTGATTTTCCTGCTTTAACACGTTTGTCAGAGCGGAATGACAACAGAGCCAGGCTGCTGCACACAGACACCGGATTCTGATGAAACATTATCACATAAATTGAAGTTATTCACAGATGAAATGGAGCCGGTTTTCCTGAGGTTTCACTCGTTTGACTTTGAGTCTGATCAGAGGTTTCAGGAGGGACTGAAGGATTTAAATAAAACCTGCAGAGAGGAGAAACTGCTGCAGCTGAAACTCTTCTTCTACAACAGGTAGGACACACCTGGGAGGAAACACCTGCAAGTACTCTCTTTAAGTACACATGCACTGTATCTACTACTGCGTGTTTCTGACAGCTGCTGCTACTTTATACATTCAGAATTATGCAGAAAAATACTTTCTACTTGCAAGGAATCTATTGGCTGAAATGTATTTAAATCCTTCATCTACAAATATAAAATATAAGAGGCAAAGTAATGCAACATTTAAGAACTTAACTATAGAGAAGAAAACTACAATAACAATGAAAACTGCGCAGAGGAGAAGCTCTTCTGCACCTGAGAGGAAATGCATTTACTAAAGTACTGCCAATAAGTACACATGTATAGTTCTGTCTTAATTACTCTACTGCATGTATCTGACAGCTTCAGTTACTTTATACATTCAGATGTCTTCACTTGCAAATAATCTACCTTGGTGTTTAGTGCTTAACAATATATATATATACAAATATAACAAATAAGAGGCGAGGTAATGCAACATGTAAGGACATAACTATAGAGAAAAAAGACTACATGAACATTAGAGTTTGATGCAAATACTGGTTTTTTCTTTATACAACTCAAATGTTACACTTACACTCTCTCTCACACTCTCTCTCTCTCTCTCACACTCTCTCTCTCTCTCTCTCTCTCTCTCTCTCTCTCTCTCTCTCTCTCTCTCTCTCTCTCTCTCTCTCTCTCTCTCTCTCTCTCTCTCTCTCTCTCTCTCTCTCTCTCTCTCTCTCTCTCACACTCACACACACACGAGTTCCCGTTAGAATAATTATTTGCCGGTCAAAATGTCCGTTAAAGTTGAAATCTTCCGGACAAAATGAGAAAAGTGTCGGTCAAAGGTCTTCTTTGTTATTTATTGAGCTTTGAAACAAATTGAAATGATTCGATATTAAACAAACTAATTATAGTAGATTAATTAACTATTCAAAAGTGTACAGTAATTTACAATAACACGGGAATAAACGGAGCGCTCTCTCCTTCTCCTGACAGCCCGTCAGTATCATGCAGCTCGCGGATCCAGTAATGAGTGACCCGACAGTAAAACTAAACATATCTATAACTAGTTTAGGTAGTTTGAGAGGTAATTAAAATAGCTACGTGTGATTTTCTAACTGAAGTGTGTGTTTTGTTCCGCTCACCGCTGCAGGTGATCATGCAGAGCTGCGTGTCGACTCGTCAGCAGCAGCTGATCTCTCCCCGTCAGATTAGACTTTACTCGCGTTTATGTCCATATCGATCAGATCTAGCTAGTTCTAGCTAATGATATGACTACCTGCTTATTAAAAGACACCTAAACAATAAGCGTCGCTATGCAACCGGGTGAGGCCACAAAGTATAGCGCAGCATTATGCATTTGTTTACATGCCCACCGGAACCCCGAGGCATTACCAACAGATCAACGCACAATCAACCCATACAGGACATCTCTTTCTCCACATTAAGTGTTAGACATTAGCATGGACTATTCTTGTCCGGAGAGATTTAGATTTGCCGGTCTTCAGCATATTTTACGGTCATAGTCCGGTAATTACCGGCTAACGGGAACTCTGACACACACACACACACACACACACACGGTGCAGTACCTGACTAAATGTGATGCTTGTCTGCAGGTTTGTGGAGCCCATCGACCGGACGAGATACAGAGAGTGGAGGAAACACCAGGACTCTGAGAACAGGGAGGAGCAGAGAGGAGGAACATCTGCAGGAACATCTACTGGAACATCAGGAGAAACATCTGGAGAACCTACAGGGACATCTACTACAGGAACGTCTACAGGAACACCTGGAGAACGTAGAGACACATCCACAGGAACATCTGCAATAACTTCTGGAGAACCTAGAGAAACATATACAGGAACATCTACAGAAACATCTGCAGAACCAAGAGAAAGATCCACAGGAACATCTGGAGAACTAAGAGAAAGGTCCACAGGAACATCTGGAGAACCAGGAGAAAGATCCACAGGAACATCTGGAGAACCAGGAGAAAGATCCACAGGAACATCTGGAGAACCAGGAGAAAGATCCACAGGAACATCTGGAGAACCAGGAGAAAGATCCACAGAAACATCTGGAGAACCAAGAGAAAGATCCACAGGAACATCTGGAGAACCAAGAGAAAGATCCACAGGAAATCTGGAGAACCAAGAGAAAGGTCCACAGAAACATCTGGAGAACCAAGAGAAAGATCCACAGAAACATCTGGACTGAAGGAGGAGAAGCAGCTCTCCTTTGCCGAGGTGATGCGATTCGTTCAGGCGGGACAGGAAGTGCCCGGAGCCGCCAACCTGGAAATAAAACCAACGAACAAGAGTCCCACTGCCTCTCAGATGGAGAGGAGGCTCAAACCCTGGGAGACGTAAACAGTTTGAGTGACTTTGAACTTTAAAATCAGTATTTTTGTTATAAAGCGTGAACTTCTCCGACTCAATGACATGTAAATATTGTAAATAGAGATCAGTAACCAGGTAAATGTCACCTCAGATTAATTATTTACTGACTAATAATTGAGCTTCTACTTTCCATATGTATTTTACACGAGTGTTTCTGTCTCATGCAACCTTATATTTCTACATTGAAGAGAAAATAAAGCAAATAAACTGACAAAGGCACAAAATGACTAGAAAATAACACAAAATGACTATTCAGAGACCAAATGACCCGTTAGCGCTTCAAACAAACACATTTTCCTTCGATCATGCTTCCATCTTAAACACATGCAGGTGTGACTCATGGATGTTTAATAAGAACTGGATACAGCGTCAGAGGCGGGGTCTCGTTCTTTCCTATGAGAGCTGCTCATTGGCGCATGAAGGCACTTTTGACAGAGCGAAACGTCACAGATTACCCATCATGCCTTGCTGTCAGAGAAGAAGAACCCGTATGTGCGCTCACAGAGCATGCGCCCTTAAGCCCCGCCCCCCGAGCTCCCACTCTCGGCTCAGTGGAATGAATGGAGAGAAAAATAAATCTAGATTCGGCTTTTAGTGCATTTTACAACTTTAAGGACCGAATGATTCTAATAAGGGCTATACAATAGTTCATACTGGGTAATTGATTTAGTTAAAAAATTAGTATCCGCTGATTACAGACGTCTCTTTCCCAATGTTAGTAAATGGGCAAAAGTCTTTCTGGGCCCAGTGATGTCAAATTGTAGTACCGCCGTTTGGACACTACGAATATTTTCATCAGAGTCCGGCGCACTTCCTGGGGGCTTGGTGTGACTCGGGGTGTTTCTCAATGTCGAGGACGCTTGCTTGGTAGCACATGTCTTCCGAGCAGTGGCGAGCCGTGAGCTTTATACCTAGGCCCTCTGACCCCACCAATTCCCTCGAAAAAAAAAAAAAAAGAGTTATTACGTCACAGCGTATACTTCAGCGGAATATCAAAACAACGGCCCAGGGTGCAAAACGCATCAATGACAGCGACCCTCTACCACACAAAACAACACCTGTGAACCCAATTTGTGTTCTTTGACATTGAAAATGATATTGCATTGTGTTTGTTACTTTCGTTACAGTGTATGTCTTAAGTGTAATTTGGCATGCTTTTATTTTGAAGGCGAGTTCACGCTGTTGACAGGAAGTTGTTGTTGCTATGGAAACAAGAAAAAGTTTCACAGCGGGCGGAACTTGTCATAAAGTCCGCGATAATAAAACCCACCCATTTAGAGGGAAGATATGATTGGTCAATTGTACTGTAATTTGACATTACTCTCTCGTTCAGTTACTATAGCAACCCTCTGTGAATCGCAGAGAGGGCCAGATGAGCTTCTTTCATGTAACCCTTCACATTCAACAGAGACTGAACAGGCAGATTCGAAGGATTTATTTCTTTGGAAATGTTATTTTAAATACAATTAAATCAAGTTATTTAGGCAAAACTAATGAAAAATATAACAAAAATAATATTAAAAAAATATATATTTAAAATTTTTTTTTTTTTTAAATGTTTTTAATTATTATTTTTTAGAATATCTTAGGCCCTCACAGAGGACCTAGAGGGCCCTGACGGCTCGCCACTGCTTCTGAGTCACTTGCTTCAGAAGCGAGGCAAGAATCCTTCCTAGCCTCGGAAAATGAAGAATGGTGGAACAGGCTAGCAGGTGTGCGTCATATGCGAGGCCCCGCCTTGAATGGAGCGCGATTTCCGCCAAAGATTTGGAAATTGGTCCGTGCGCAAAGCATTGTGGGGATTTTAAGACCGTGAGTCTACACATGTGCAGCCTCGAATTTCTCCACGAAGTACGCCGGCTCGGTAGAATTCCAAGTATGCTGGACATTGGAACAGTCTTCGGCGGCACTCGATGACGTAGTATGCTTGAAATAGTGGCTCTGGAGCAGCCTTCCTCCACATTGAGAAACACCCGGATCCACACGATCTACCGGAAGTTGACACAATGATATACTGCAGCACGACGGCGCCCTCTTGTGGTGGAATCATGACATTGCACTTGATACATAAATGAACTCCATGAACAATATGATAAAGAGAAATAAGAAAAGACATCTGGGGGAACTCCATCCTGCATGTATGTGTTTAATTAGTCACAGTAAAAACAATAAAGTCCTGAACAGGAAACAGATCCCATGAAAATCCCTCTTGCACTTTTAATCATCAATTTGTTTACATCACACTAATTTTACTGATATCACTTTGTCATTTCATAAAAAACAAACAATCAACACACAGAAAAACAACAACAAACTACAAGAAATTCATTTTGAGCTGCGGCCCATTAAAAAACAAACTGTACATGCAAGCTTAGCACCGTTAGCTTAGCGCCGTTAGCTTAGCACCATCAGGAATGAAAACACCCAAAAGAATGAGGTAAAAAGAGACTCAGAAATTGACTCCAGTTAAAATGTTGAAAACACTGCAGGGGAAATCCCATATTCACACTGAAGGCAGCTCAAATACCTTAATATAACGACAAAAACACAAGTGACATTAAAACCCTAAATCAGGCACAGATGAGCAGCACTGTTGATGATTTAAGAGTTCATTTTAAGGCTAAAATAAGACTTTTAGTTAGTTAAAACACACATGTTGTATTTCTCACTCAGATTTAAAGACCATATCATGTTTTTTTGTGCTAAATAAACGTTATTACGGGTTTAAACAAGATTAAGGCTTTGGAGTTCACATTCAAAGCTTCTATAAAGGACTGTCATCATATCAAAATCCTTAATTTTGAATGAAAGGCATTCAGGGGATCCAAGTTTTTTTTGCATTTAAAGGTAAGTTTGAGAAACCGGCTCGAGATACACTTGTTGTTAATTCCATGGAATGCTCTTATCATCCCGATAGCAATGAATATTTTAAGTGCTTTGACAAAAAATCCATAAAAAATGTCACCTGTGGAAGCTGTAGTACTGTAAAAAGTACGACCAATCATCTGAGCCGGCCCGGCTAAAATAACTGGATGGCCTACCTGCCTGTCAGCCTTCCATCTGGGCACAAACTTATCTCGTGCCCTAATTGGTCATGTGCGCGTTGTGTGTGTTGGAGGAGGGGCTCTGTGAGGAAGTGGCAGATTTTTTCCGGCTGTGTATTTTCAAATTCTAGCGATCTCGAGCCGGTTTCTCCAAAATGACCTACCCCACCTTTAAATCAACATTCAATTGCGCTCAGTGCGAATAAGGCCACGGCCCTTAAGAAGCTCCTACTTTGTTTGTATCAGAGCTGCAAATAGTCAAAGTATTTTTGGGATTTTACTTTAATAACAAATGTGCATCAGATGTCTTCATGCTGTCCAACGAGCATAGACATATTTGAGCCGTATCTTTTGTAGTTTTATACACATTATTGGTTAATTTAACGCCAGAAATGACTGAAAAACTGAACGTAAGAGGTCAAGTTAAATGCGTTAATTGTTATTTCAATTATTTCTTCCGATTATTTACCTTTTTCTTTTATTACAGTAGCTGCTGGTGTTTCTCTACTTCTAAAAATGAAACTAATATAATATTTTTTTACGAGATTTTTAGCATTTTATTCATTATTTTTCCTCATTTTTATTTCCTTTCTTTTTCATATTGTGTTTTTTTTTAATTAATTTTTTACATTTCACCCTCTTTATCAAAAACAAAATCAATCGTGCCAAATGGCTTCAAAAAAACAAAAAGAGACACATGACTGTATTAGTTGGTATCTTCCAGTAGAAATGGTTTGTTCCTGAGGTGGAACCGAGCTGGTCTTTAATATTCACTTTAATAAAAAAGCTCTTTAACACGCCTTGGTTTGTTCTCCATGATTAGACGAACATATTTTTGGTATTAAAAGCAGACATTATAATAGAATAATGGAGGATAATAAGAGTTTAGCACCAACCAGTGAGTGATTCTGTAAAGAACCACAGAGAGATGAATGTCATTTGCATAAAACGTATACAAAAATCAGCTGATAATGAACATGTTTGGATCAAAACCTGGTCAAATATTACGGTAAAAGTACAGAAATACTGACTGATGGATGTTGAGGTAGAGCCTGAAGCACAGAGCGAGATCAACGGGATAAAACATGATGCTGAATACCAGATAATCACTACATATATATTATATGTATTCAACGTGATCGGCGTGAGAATGAAATAGGGAGTCGTAGAAATGAGGGCTGTACTGAAGTTTTTACATTCAAATGATTCTTTGAAAGGTTTTTCTCAAATTAAATGTAGTTAAAGAAAATGTTAAAAAGGCTAAATGTCAACAAATAATACTAGTGTAGTCTTATCTACATCAAGCACATTTAATAGACATTTGCAGCATTTAAATGTTAATTTATAATCCAAATATCCAGCTATGAATGGTTACACAAGTTCCTACTTTAACATACAAGCTTTAAAAAAAGTTATTTAACGAAAATGTTGTTTTTTAAAAGGCTAAATGTCAACAAATGAAGTTCAACCAGGAAGACCGTCTTTACTCATTCATTTACTATGTCCATGTTACTACTCTCTCTCCTCTCAATCAGTGATCGGGGCGTCACTCCTCAGCTTAACCAATCACTTCGCTCTATTCTCACAAGCCTATCACAGCGCTCCGCTAACCCTTTTAAATCTGCTCTCCCCTCTGACAGCTGACCACCCCTTTTCACCTCCTGTCCCTCTGAATCCAGGGTCGAGCTAAGCCACTCCCCTTCAGACCGAACCCAACTATCCATTCACCACCACCAGGGTCAAGCTAAGCCCCTCCCCTTCAGACCGACCCCAACTCCATTCACCACCACCAGGGTCAAGCTAAGCCACTCCCCTTCAGACCGAACCCAACTCCATTCACCACCACCAGGGTCAAGCTAAGCCCCTCCCCTTCAGACCGACCCAACTATCCATTCACCACCACCAGGGTCAAGCTAAGCCCCTCCCCTTCAGACCGAACCCAACTATCCATTCATCACCACCAGGGTCAAGCTAAGCCACTCCCCTTCAGACCGAACCAACTATCCATTCACCACCACCAGGGTCAAGCTAAGCCCCTCCCTTCAGACCGAACCCAACCATCCATTCACCACCACCAGGGTCAAGACCCCGGGGGTTTCATCCGATCAGTTCTCCCTCCCGAATGATACTCCTGCACACTGGGCCTAAAACTCCATTACATTCATTTGTGTATTCTTGGCAATAAATATGTATTCTTACATCAGAAGCGTCTCTCCTGATTGAAATAATATTAGTGTCTTATCTGTATCTGCACAGACACATTAAGCACATCTAAATGTTAATTTAATCCAAATATCCAGCTATGAATGAAGAATTGAAGGTTACACAAGTTCCTACTATGGTAACAGGGCTGCAGAAACGTACATAATCTGATTCATATTTTGTTCCTAATTTGGTGAAACCTTAGAATATTGGTTCAGCCCTTGTAGAAATATTATGGATAATGGTCCGCGGGGTCTTAACAAGCATTAAAAGTTTAAAATGAAGGCTATTAAAAAGTATTAAACGGCATTTTCCAAGGTATTACATGTTGTAGCTTGTTTTCAATAAGTATATAAATTGTCCAAAGAGGTTGTATTGTTATGGGGAAATGCAAGTCTGCGTCCAAATGGTTGGAAGATAAGGAGGAAAGACAATCAATACTGTGTATAGTAAATGTGAGGTAAAGTGTGTCGCCAAGGTAACCGGTTAAAACTCAAAGTGGCGATGAGGTCTTCAAATGTATGGAAAGGGTCTTAAAAAAGGCCGTTTCCGTTAGTCGGACGACGAAGCGTGCCCTGTCGCCCAAACTCAATTTGGTGTGTCCCGCACCGTCGGCCGTGACACGCCTTATTTGGCCTTTCATGGCCGACGCACGGCCGATTCAACATGTTGAATCGGCCGTGCGTCGGCCACAGGCAGTCGGACAAAGAAATCACTCTGATTGGCTGTTCAGCTAGCGAATCAGTGCATGAGAAGCGAAACGGTTGCTTGAGAATGTCTTCCACTAGCAACACTCCAATGGCTGATCGCTCCAGTACCGCCGACGAAACATGTTTTCGATGGACGAGAGTGAAAATGGAACGCACACGCTATTTGTTATTTGTTTATCACAGTCTGTTCTTCTCTCTGTCTTCCGGTTGAATGAATGACGAATACACACTACCGCCGCCTGCTGGTAAGGAGAGGTATTGCCACTCATGCATGCGCAGTTCGTACGTGCTCGGCTGAAGTCTTTGCGTGTGTTCCAGTGCGACACACGGCCAAGACGCATAAGTATTACTAAGGCTTTTTTCTAATGATGAACCAACAATAATGGATAGAAGTAAAGCTCTGCCTCAATTAACCTGATTATTTATTATAATGGTAGGCAAAAACATTTCTTAACTGCTTCGTTAAAAACCGAGTGTTTCCTGTAGGAATTGTGACTTTTACACCTGAGCTGATCGGCCAGGAAAAGGGTTTTTAACCATCTTTGTGACAACAGATAACCTGAGATTAGCCCAACAGAAAGATAGTTAACCCCTCGTTAATCTCGCCTTGTGGTTCAGGAGTAGATTATAGTTTGATCAACGCACCGAGAGGAGGTAAGTAAAACAGGAAATGTCGGTGCCTGCTGGTGAGAGCGGATAAAAACGATGATAAAAACACGTCTAAAAGTCAAACAGTGAATCAGGACAGATTGAATACTGTGGTGTTTGTAAGGCAGGATCAGCTGTTCACAGTTGTTGTTGTTGTTTACAGTTGTTGTTCACAGTTGTTGTTCACATTCAAAGTAGTCCTTCAGCGGGGCGAAACAGGTGTCGGATCACCGGGACGCTCCAGGATCTCCCGAGCACTCGCTGCTCTGAGCTCGACCCATGTTGTTCACATCGGTGTAGTGTTTGGGAAGCGAAGATCCTGGAGGAGGAAAGGAGAAATACAGGCTGAGTGAGAGGCAGGTTGAATTAGACAGCACGTTTCAACACAAGGCAATTCAAAGCGCTTTACAACAATGAAAGACATTAAGAGCATATTAGAAACGTCACGTCGTGTCACGTGACTTGAATTTTGAATTGAGCCGTCCCTTATAGATACGATCTCTTTACGTATTAGTGATGGGAATCTTTCGGCTCCTAAAGGCTCTTCATGTTACCACAGTTTTACCATGGAGCCTCAGCTTCACCGCTCCGACGTTCACGCGCGTGCTCCACTTGCACCCCCCGCCAAGGCTCGCCGGCAGTACACTTTCCGTCACAGGAACACGCTTCGCTGGCGGCGAAAAGCATCCCACCAGACTCCTTTGCTCCAACAGAGGGGTGTCCTTGTTCTTTTTCCTTTTCGTCATTTCAAGCGATAAAAACTCTCGATCTTCTCTCTAATTTTTTTTGGACGCCCTCGGCTCGAGTTCAGGGCGTTCCGAGCTGAATAAGGGCGTCAAATGACGGCAAGACGCCCCCCTGGCGGAAACGCTGACCCCTAGTCTTCCCGTGAAATTATAGTTCTTTCGACACTTTTCTAACCTCTTTATATTCCTTTCATCCTTCTCTTTCAATCATGTTGCATCCCCAGACAACACATGTTCCTGTTTTACTGTTACCTGAACCCATCTTTGATCTTTAAAACACTTTTCTTTTCAATTCCCACAATTAGGATATTTGAACCCGTGGTGCAGGAATAGCCGCCGTATTTAGCCCCGGCACTTATGACCCCAGGGCATTTAGTGCAGATCGCGTTCACACCGGAGTACTTTTCCCTGAGGGAAGATTACGCAAATGAAGACGCTGACGTCTCTTCTTCTTCTTCTGCTTTGGGTTTACTGGCAGTTGTACGGGGCGTGGTTTGCAATTCGCCAAGCCAATCAGAACTGGGGCACTTTTCTCCCCCAGGAAAGTACCATCTCTCAGCAGGCACTAAAAATGGGGTAAAAGTTCCAGAGATGAAGTTCTCTTTTTGGTGTGAACGCGACAGAAGGGCTACTAACGGAACTAAACGCGAAAAGTACGGTGAAAAGTACTCCGGTGTGAACGCGGCTAATGAGTCCTAAATGAGTCCGCTTTTTACCTCTTCCCTTGGTCAGGAACTTGTGGTGTAAAGTCGGATTGGTTAGTCGTAGAAATTAGGGCTGTACCAAATGTATTTTTGTGGTTTCAAAAAACTAAAGTAACCAGCCTGTTTTGAAAATGTAAGAAGTAGAAAGTAAAAAGTGGTCCAAAAAATAAGTGGAGTAAAGTACTGATACCAGAAACATGTACTTAAGTACAGTAACAAAGTATTTGTACTCCACTACTTCCCCCCTCTGGGTATAAGGACTAGACCCAGGATAAAAACATCTTCAGAATATCTTACTGTTCCATCTCCGTGCACCACAGGTAATCCTCTTTTCCGTTCATGGTGACGGGCGGGCCCATCTTCCCCTGCCGGATCGAGTTGGACTTTGTTGTGATGGTGCGGACCTTTTCAAACTGCAGGAAGAAACGACAATCAGAATCAGGAAGCACCGAGTTTAACTGAGACGACTTGAAGGACATGAGAAGGACATTTAAATGCACAATATTACATTTTCTACAAATACGGGTCTCCTGCTCTCCTGATATAACAAGTTAGGGTTAAGAGCGGTAGAGGACTCTTTAAAGTAGAGACACTACATACTGATATACACCTGAACATCAGCAGGAGAGGACTCTTTAAAGTAGAGACACTACATACTGATATACACCTGAACATCAGCAGGAGAGGACTCTTTAAAGTAGAGACACTACATACTGATATACACCTGAACATCAGCAGGAGAGGACTCTTTAAAGTAGAGACACTAAATACTGATATACACCTGAACATCAGCTGGAGAGGACTCTTTAAAGTAGAGACACTACATACTGATATACACCTGAACATCAGCAGGAGAGGACTCTTTAAAGTAGAGACACTACATACTGATATGAACCTGAACATCAGCAAGAGAGGACTCTTTAAAGTAGAGACACTACATACTGATATACACCTGAACATCAGCAGGAGAGGACTCTTTAAAGTAGAGACACTACATACTGATATACACCTGAACATCAGCAGGAGAGGACTCTTTAAAGTAGAGACACTACATACTGATATACACCTGAACATCAGCAGGAGAGGACTCTTTAAAGTAGAGACACTACATACTGATATACACCTGAACATCAGCAGGAGAGGACTCTTTAAAGTAGAGAGACTACATACTGATATACACCTGAACATCAGCAGGAGAGGACTCTTTAAAGTAGAGAGACTACATACTGATATACACCTGAACATCAGCAGGAGAGGACTCTTTAAAGTAGAGACACTACATACTGATATACACCTGATCATCAGCAGGAGAGGACTCTTTAAAGTAGAGACACTCCATACTGATATACACCTGAACATCAGCATGAGAGGACTCTTTAAAGTAGAGACACTACATACTGATATACACCTGAACATCAGCAGGAGAGGACTCTTTAAAGTAGAGACACTCATACTGATATACACCTGAACATCAGCAGGAGAGGACTCTTTAAAGTAGAGACACTACATACTGATATACACCTGAACATCAGCAGGAGAGGACTCTTTAAAGTAGAGACACTACATACTGATATACACCTGAACATCAGCAGGAGAGGACTCTTTAAAGTAGAGACACTCCATACTGATATACACCTGAACATCAGCAGGAGAGGACTCTTTAAAGTAGAGACACTACATACTGATATACACCTGAACATCAGCAGGAGAGGACTCTTTAAAGTAGAGACACTACATACTGATATACACCTGAACATCAGCAGGAGAGGACTCTTTAAAGTAGAGACACTACATACTGATATACACCTGAACATCAGCAGGAGAGGACTCTTTAAAGTAGAGACACTACATACTGATATACACCTGAACATGAGCAGGAGAGAACTCTTTAAAGTAGAGACACTACATACTGATATACACCTGAACATCAGCTGGAGAGGACTCTTTAAAGTAGAGACACTACATACTGATATACACCTGAACATGAGCAGGAGAGAACTCTTTAAAGTAGAGACACTACATACTGATATACACTGAACATGAGCAGGAGAGAACTCTTTAAAGTAGAGACACTACATACTGATATACACCTGAACATCAGCTGGAGAGGACTCTTTAAAGTAGAGACACTACATACTGATATACACCTGAACATCAGCAGGAGAGGACTCTTAAAGTAGAGACACTACATACTGATATACACCTGAACATCAGCAGGAGAGGACTCTTTAAAGTAGAGACACTACATACTGATATACACCTGAACATCAGCAGGAGAGGACTCTTTAAAGTAGAGACACTACATACTGATATACACCTGAACATCAGCAGGAGAGGACTCTTTAAAGTAGAGACACTACATACTGATATACACCTGAACATCAGCAGGAGAGGACTCTTTAAAGTAGAGACACTACATACTGATATACACCTGAACATCAGCAGGAGAGGACTCTTTAAAGTAGAGACACTACATACTGATATACACCTGAACATCAGCAGGAGAGGACTCTTTAAAGTAGAGACACTACATACTGATATACACCTGAACATCAGCAGGAGAGGACTCTTTAAAGTAGAGACACTACATACTGATATACACCTGAACATCAGCAGGAGAGGACTCTTTAAAGTAGAGACACTACATACTGATATACACCTGAACATCAGCAGGAGAGGACTCTTTAAAGTAGACACACTACATACTGATATACACCTGAACATGAGCAGGAGAGGACTCTTTAAAGTAGAGACACTACATACTGATATACACCTGAACATCAGCAGGAGAGGACTCTTTAAAGTAGAGACACTACATACTGATATACACCTGAACATCAGCAGGAGAGGACTCTTTAAAGTAGAGACACTACATACTGATATACACCTGAACATCAGCAAGAGGACTCTTTAAAGTAGAGACACTACATACTGATATACACCTGAACATCAGCAGGAGAGAACTCTTTAAAGTAGGACACTACATACTGATATACACCTGAACATCAGCAGGAGAGGACTCTTTAAAGTAGAGACACTACATACTGATACACACCTGAACATCAGCAGGAGAGGACTCTTTAAAGTAGAGACACTACATACTGATATGCACCTGAACATCAGCAGGAGAGGACTCTTTAAAGTAGAGACACGACATACTGATATACACCTGAACATCAGCAGGAGAGGACTCTTTAAAGTAGAGACACTACATACTGATATACACCTGAACATCAGCAGGAGAGGACTCTTTAAAGTAGAGACTCTACATACTGATATACACCTGAACATCAGCAGGAGAGGACTCTTTAAAGTAGAGACACTACATACTGATATACACCTGAACATCAGCAGGAGAGGACTCTTTAAAGTAGAGACACTACATACTGATATACACCTGAACAGCAGGAGAGGACTCTTTAAAGTAGAGACACTACATACTGATATACACCTGAACATCAGCAGGAGAGGACTCTTTAAAGTAGAGACACTACATACTGATATACACCTGAACATCAGCAGGAGAGGACTCTTTAAAGTAGAGACACTACATACTGATATACACCTGAACATCAGCAGGAGAGGACTCTTTAAAGTAGAGACACTACATACTGATATACACCTGAACATCAGCAGGAGAGGACTCTTTAAAGTAGAGACACTACATACTGATATACACCTGAACATCAGCAGGAGAGGACTCTTTAAAGTAGAGACACTACGTACTGATATACACCTGAACATCAGCAGGAGAGGACTCTTTAAAGTAGAGACACTACATACTGATATACACCTGAAACATCAGCAGGAGAGACTCTTTAAAGTAGAGACACTACATACTGATATACACCTGAAGATGAGCAGGAGAGGACTCTTTAAAGTAGAGACACTACATACTGATATACACCTGAACATCAGCAGGAGAGGACTCTTTAAAGTAGAGACTTTAAAGAGTCCTACAATATGGCCCCTTTAAGCTCCTACCATTGCCATGCGTCGCGCGTTCCAACAGTCCTGCAGGCCGACTTTATCATCCAGAGCCGAAGCCAGAGGTCTAAAGAGAAACACACACAGAGGCATTTAAACAAAAGAACTGTTTTTAAGGAGCATATACTGAAGAAAGGGAATATTGATTTGAATTATTTACCTGTTCATGCCGGGGAGGTTTCCCCAGAAGTATCGCGCTCTGTGAGCAGGACTGACCTTCACTGCATCGATGAGGATCGGATTACACTGAAGATATGAAGATAATAATAATAAGAAATAAAGCTTAACAAACTCTGCTATTGAATTGAGAGGATTCTTACAACATGTCGGAGCCAAAAAGCGTATTTTGTCATTGCTTATTATTTATTATATTATCATATTTGTTTACATCCTATAGTCGTAATTGGTCACTTCTGGCACGTATCACATGGGTGTGACGAAGGTAATTTAATCCATACGATATTGTAAGAGCAAAGTTAAGCCTATAAGCAACTATTGGGAGTTTAGTTGCCACACACCCGTAAATAAATGTTGGGAAACACTGAGTTGTCCTCTTCCAACATGAGAGTAACATGATAACAAAGGTATCCCAACTGTAGCTGTGAACATGACAGGATGTATGATTACCTAGAAGAGCATCAGGACTGTTTGAGGCATATGATAGCTATGTGATTAACATGATGATTCAGCTCTATGGAGATAGACATATGACAAGCATGCTCATTTCTGACGTGGAGCTAATCTGAAGTAAACATTGAATACTGCTTTCTATTCCTCCATCTTGTGACTGTGTAACTCCCTCTCTTGGATATCAGCATGTGAAGGACACTGTTCAGGAAACTAGTTGATGCTCTGTATGTGATGACTACTTCCATTCTGGAGAGGATCACAGATACATGGATCCTGAGATGAAGCTCAAACGGGGACCAGGGATTATTAACATTTTTAAGTATTCAGAAAAAGTCAGAATTTTGAGATTTTGAGAAAAAGTCAGAATTTTGAGAAAAAGTCAATTTTTTGAGACTTTTGTGAAAAAGTCAATTTTTGAGATTTTTGCGAAAAAGTCATTTTTTTAGAAAACTCAGCATTTTTTAGATTTGTGTGTAAAAGTCAGATTTTGGAGATTTTGGGAAAAAGTCAGATTTTGGAGATTTTGAGAAAAAGTCAGATTTTTTAGATTTTGACTACTTCCATTCTGGAGAGGATCACAAATACATGGATCCTGAGATTGAAGCTCAAGCCGGAGACCAGTGAGATTATCCGAACAATAATAAATAATATAATCACCTCCAGGAATCTGCAGATGTCTGATTTATCGTGGCCACTCATGAACACCACGTTCTCAAACAGCCAGAAGAACGGGCGGTCGTCGCCGTCCTTCGGCTTCATGAGCGTCAGCAGGCGGTAAAACTCAAAGAACAGACGTCCAGTTCCCTCTGCACCACAGAGAGAGAGGAACACAGAGAGGGTTATCACCAGGGAGAGATAACGTGTGAAGAGGATGCACTGAAGGCCGCTCTCAATGCCGCTGAACAGGAGGGGTTACATTCAGAAAGTAAATAAAACAATTACAAAACTAAGAATTCTCTGTACAAAAATGTACAATAATATATATTTGGCAATGGGGGAATACTCCTGATTTAGTCCCAGAATCACCATATTATCATAACTCTGCAGATTTGAATAAATGTTCCTTGAATTGAAACTATTGAGACGAAAACAACAAACCAATTAACATTTTCTCCTAAAAATTACCTTTTTTCCATTCATTAGGGAATACATAATCTTGGAGAATAATCAAATACTTTGATTGTAAAATGTTTTGTCTAAATTTTGTCTATTTTCTTTAATGTTTATCTGGGAATAATAATCTTACCCGGCTCTAATTACTTATTTATTACCCACAAATGCCCTAAAAAGGCCAGATTTATAATAATTGTTCTCCAGTAATTCATCAGCAACCACTTGTTTCCTGTTCCACACGCATGCTACCAACACGTCTGGAATAACATACCAAATAATCCTTTTCTCAGCGGGTTGACCATGGAGAGGTCGTTGCATGGACTGCCTCCGATCAGAAGGTCAAACGGACCCCACTCAGCCAGCTGCAACACACAACCACACACACACACACACACACACACACACCACACACACACACACACACACACACAACACACACACACCACACACACACACACACACACACCACACACACACACACAATTATCTTCATGTTTCTGTGTTTTGTTTTCCTCAGATTCACACTTTTTTAAAGGGACCTATCATGCTATATTTAAATGATATATTGTAGGGCCATACCTATATAAGGTATATTTATACGTTTCTGTTTTCAAAATACCAAACAGATCATGCATTTTAGCCATGCCTCATTTCGCTCTATGTGCTGTTTGCTGTCTACGGGTCTGATTCTGCTGACCACGCCCCCCTGCAGGAGAGGGGAGCCGTGCTCTGATCAGCTGCTGGGCTGTCAGAAGAGGGGGAGAAAAAGAGATCTCCGTCCTCCGTGTTTTATTATATAGAGTCGTTATTCATTGTTTTAAAGCTCAATAAATAACAAAGAAGACCTTGACCGGCACTTTTCTAATTTTGTCCGGAAGATTTAAACTTTAACGGACATCTTGACCGGCGAAAGAAACTGAAACTCTGCCGCACGGTCCCCTCGTTCCTTGGAAGAGGCGGAGAGGTGGGTGTTTGTCATCTGCTGGTGGACTAACCGGAGAGAATTACAGTGCTTGCCTCGACGGGAGGGATTGCATTGAATTAAAGCAGCGGGAGCAAACGCTTGCCTCGGGGAGGAGAAGAAGCCACAGCGGAGAATAAACAGAAGGGTAACCATGGTAACTATGGCGGGAAGTCTTCTTCACTGCTTTTGTGGCAGACTACAGCGCCACTTACAGGCCTGGCATATGTACTACAGCGTCTCCAGCGCTTTGGAGCGGCAATGGCCGTGGCTGTCTCCTCCTGATTGGTGAGAGTTGGCCCAATAGCCGTAGCGCCACGTCTGACGTCAGAAGTGTTCAAATCTGGATCATTGTATCAGATCCGTGCAGCCCCTTTTTTAGAGATTTGGGTATGGAGGAAAATAGAGAGGGTTGTGTTTTCTGACACTTGAGTTCCCTGGAACACCGGGGACACATATTCATGTATAAAAGACGTACAAAAGTGCATTTGCATGATAGGTCCCCTTTAAGCTATCAGCATACAGAGGAGAAGGGGAACCCTGTTTACTTTCTAAATATTCTCTTTATCTGTAAATCGTAAGAACATATTGAAAAATGTCACATTCAGTTTCTGAAAGTCCAAGTATGTGTTTCAATGTCCAAAGATAGTCACTTGTATTAAGATATAAAGCAGTACATCTCCATATTTAAAAGACAAAACCTATTTTCCACCAGAATTAAAAAAAACATTTAGAAAACTCTTTTGTTAAGAACAAGCAATAAAAACAACTCTAGATAAGGTCAGGTGTGAACTCACGTGTTTCCTGGTGATGGTTCGAACATCGTTGACGTATTCGATCTTTCCCTCGTGCTTTATCAGCCCCACAGCGATGGAGTCCTCACAGATCTCTGAGGCGATGTAGCGATCGATCTTAAAGCCCAGGTCTTTGAGCACCAGGTAGCCTGTGGGGAAGAATAAACGCATTATATGCACTGTAACTCAAATAAAAGTCTCATTTGTAGTCAGACTGGAGCTCCCGGTTCCTCTTCAATAGTAAGTATAGACAAAAAAAGATAACCAACCTGTTGCGATGCCGTCAAAAAGCGAGAGCACTCTGATTGGTCGGCGCTGATCAGCGGGGATGGAGGGGTAAACTCTGTGAGGCTCCTGGGATCAAATAGAAAATACACAAGTTTCAGTAAAGACGCACCGGTGAGTGTTCAGCATTTTTGTGCAAGAGACAGCTGTTGTGAACCGACCGGAGGTTTGTTTCACTATTTAATGAGGGATAAAAGTGTTAAGAATACTCTATTTCACATTAAGTTGTGCGTGATTAAACTGTAGCTGTGTACATGACAGGATGTTGATTACTAGAAGAGCATCAGACTGTTTGAGGCATATGATAGCTATGTGATTAACATGATGATTCAGCCTCTATGGAGATAGACATATGACAAGCATGCTCATTTCGACGTGGAGCTAATCTGAAGAAACATTGAATACTGCTTTCTATTTCCTCCATCTTGTGACTGTGTAACTCCTCTCTTGGATATCAGCATGTGAAGGACACTGTTCAGGAACTAGTTGATGCTTGTATGTGATGACTACTTCCATTCTGGAGAGGATCACAAATACATGGATCCTGAGATTGAAGCTCAAGCCGGGGAAAAGTGATTATTAACATTTGAAGTATTCAGAAAAAGTCAGAATTTTTTTGATTTTGAGAAAAGTGAGAATTTTGAGAAAAAGAAAAGTCAGATTTTGGGGAAAAGTCAGTTATTTTGAGAAAATGTCGAATTTGTGAGAATAGTAATATTTTTTAGATTTTGAGAATAAGTAATATTTTTTAGATTTTGAGAAGTCCGAATTTTTTGAATTTTGAGAAAAAAATCTGAATTTTGAGAAAGTCACATTTTTGAGAAAAAGTCATATTTTGAGAAAAGAAAAGGGGAAAAGTCAGACATTTTGAGAAAAAGTCAGAATTTGTGAGAATAAGTAATATCTTTTAGATTTTTGAGAATAAGTAATATTTTTTTGATTTGAGGAAAGTCCGAATTTTGAGAAAAAATTCAGAATTTTTGAGAAAGTCACATTTTGAGAAAAAGTCATATTTTGAGATTTTTGAGAAAAAGTCATATTTTTGAAAAAAAGTCGGAATTTAAAGAAAAAAAGTCAGATTTTGAGGGAAAAAGTCAGATATTTGAGAAAAAGTCGATATTTGAGAAAAGTCAGATATTTGAGGAAAAAGTCAGGATTTTGAGAT
>JAAOOA010000168.1:0-220000 GCA_012861695.1 Trematomus loennbergii | reverse complement strand
GTAAATAAGGTCTGTGGTTGAGACGCATTGAAGAGACGGGTCACGTTTTGTTCTAGGACATTAAATCCATCAGCAGTGACCCCACTGGTGATTTCTGAAGATTGACGTGTCTGAAAACGATGGTTGTTACCAAGTGGCTGAATAGGACTACAGAAGTTGTGGAGGTCGTTGTACGTCATTACGCCGAACACGTAAACACTCCTCTAAGTTAGCTTGCCCTGTTCTGCTTGAAAGCAAGTCCCTGCCTCCTGCAGACTGTTCAAACAAACGCTTCAACTCGTACCATTTGAATCTGTGTGTTTGAATATGGATCTGAAGTTGGCGTGACGTTGAAGTCGTGCTGCTGTACTCGGCTGTAGTTCCTTTATAGCATAACGTTAGCATTTAGCTTCTGGCCATTAGATTTATGATTAGAAAATGATAAAAGTAGGGAAGACATGTGGAGATTATCCGGCTGAACAAAACGTGCATTTATCAAACAGGTTCGTTTTCCACAGATCTTATTTTGAGCTATTTTCCTAAATCCTCTGGAGAGATCCGTTGCTTTTTGTCGAGGGAACCCATGAGCAGTTTAATTCCGGGTCGGCCTACAAAAATACGTCATCCCTGCACCGCTCTATAGGTAGAGAAATAAAGTAAATGTTGATGACAGTGCTCATACCAGGAGGCAGGAGTCCCTCAGGGCCGGAGGGCAGGAAACCCTCAGAGGCCCAGTCCAGCATCAGCTTCAGCTCCTTCTCCTTAGTTCCACCTTTTCCAGAGAAAGACTTCCCACAGCGCTCACCAGCCAGCTGCTCACACAAACATTATCTGAGTCAACACAAACATTATCTGAGTCAACACAAACATTATCTGAGTCAACACCAGTGGCGTCGCCTGGCCTGGGCATTCAGGGCTTTAGCCCCGAATGTTTTTTCTGTAGCCCCGGACAATTCTCCCTCAATATTAATACATTAACCGTGCTTTACGTGAACCTCATCATGACACAAGAGAGGACGGCAGCACTGTAATTTCCCGTGTTCAGTGAATGCAACAGAGGCATGACACCAGACCAATCAGAGAGTTGCATGGAAATAAACGTGTGCTTGTGTCATTCAAGCTCGGCTCTGTGTGTGTGTGTGTGGCAATAGCGCATTTAGTGTGATAGAGAGAGAGGGGGAGAGAGGGGGAGGGAGGGACCGTGCCAGCATGGACCGTGTTGTTAGCATCTGGTTAGCTAGCTGCACTAACGGACAGAAGGAGCTGTTTGTTCCACAAGAAGCTGGAGGAGAGTCCTCTCCTCTCAGACTGAGAGACTCAGGTGAGCTAAAGGACTCTCTGAGTGTTTAGATAGTTAACTTTAGTCTAAGTTATCTCAGTGGGTCTCAAACGGTTTGGTCACAAATTATTCAAAGATTATTTCCGGGATTTGATTGGCTGACGCTTCCACCTCAGCTTCAAAAGTTGAACATTGCTCAACTTTGAATCCTGAAAATCCTGAAAATCTCCGCTCGCCTGCCCACAATGCAGTTCGGCGAAAAGTGAGGCAAAGTGACGTCACCCCATTCAAAGTGAATGGGCAGAAGCGTTCCAAGATTTTTTAACGCTGCTGTGTGGACGGGCCGTAACTGGTTAAGGCGAGACACTACAGGTGAATAGGGTAATTTTTTTAACTTAAAGATATCAGCAAGACATTTCTCCAGTTAATTACTTACATTAAGGCAATTGTTTTTTGTATTACAAGTATTCTGAAATAGCATGTTTAAATATGCAAATTAGCCATCATCTCATTAAATATGCGCATATGTTAATACATTTCAGGAACACAAATCTGAACATTGGATGAAGCCAGGTTCAAAATTCTTGTTTCCTTTTGTAGTCTATTAGAATCTAAAGTTGTTACAGAAGGGATTTTGGATATCTCTTTGTATCACTAAATAAATCAGAAAATACAGCCCTAAAATATCTATTTTCGCCATGTTTTTAGGTATGAAATGTTATATAATTCAGGCTATGAATGATATATGAACAAACCCTTCAGTAAAAACCTTCAGAATATTGATAGGAATATAACTGGAAGGTTTGTGTATGTAAGTGCTACTGAAGTGGACATTTTGCTAACTTTTGGTGAACTTAGGAGAAATCTACAGACGCAAATAAACTAACACCTAAATGTGTATTTTGTATGTTTTCCTTCCAAAAGCCTGAAAGAAAACATGTTATGGAATAAAAATCAACAGCCGTAGTAAGAAGGGAACATTTACAGATATCCAAATCAACAGCCGTAGTAAGAAGGGAACATTTACAGATATCAAAATCACTCTTGAGTAACAGGATGTGATAGAAACAGATCATTCGACCTACTGTAAAGATTATAGCGACAGATATATTTGGGGTCTTACCTCGATGATCTGGTAAATGGCTTCCTTGTAGACGGGCAGGCTGGCGTAGGAGTTTTTGCAGAAGCACTTATTGAAGGCACTGAAGACCATGAGACCCTCCGTGTAGCTCTGCAACAGGAAGCAAAGATGATGTGAAAATGCAATTCAACACATGTGGAGTTTTCTTCACATTTAGTGTTCAATCAATCAATCAATCAATCAATCAATCAAATGTAACACTGTGAGACATAGATAAGATAAGATAGGACTTTGTTGTCCAGGTACTCTTTAAAACAGATGGTAGTTATGGGTACTTTTCACTGAAGTACATTTCAAAGCCCTCTTTACTTTGACTTGAGTAAAGAAGTTTAGTCAGTACTTCTACTTTCACCAGAGTATTTTTAAACATGAGTATCTGTACTTCTACTTGAGTAAAGGATGTGTGTACTTTTGCCCTCTCTGTTCATAGGTTTAAAAACCAAGAAAAGCGTTCTTCTTACCTCTGAGAACATCCCGTCTCCGAACCACTCGACCCTCCTCATCCCGGGAGGAGAGGATTTACTTTTCCAGGGATCACCATCCCGGGCCACCAGGAGAAACCCTTCACTTTCCCCCAGATCAACTCCCCGCGCAGGAACCCCTTCCCATCCTGCAGGGGAAACGTGGATTATCATAAACCGTTTTTTTGTTGGGAAAATACAGAATGTCCTCTTCCAACATCAGAGTAACATGATAACAAAGGTATCCCAACTGCAGCTGTGAACATGACAGGATGTATGATTACCTAGAAGAGCATCAGGACTGTTTGAGGCATATGATAGCTATGTGATTAACATGATGATTCAGCCTCTATGGAGATAGACATATGACAAGCATGCTCATTTCTGACGTGGAGCTAATCTGAAGTAAACATTGAATACTGCTTTCTATTCCTCCATCTTGTGACTGTGTAACTCCCTCTCTTGGATATCAGCATGTGAAGGACACTGTTCAGGAACTAGTTGATGCTCTGGATGTGATGACTACTTCCATTCTGGAGAGGATCATAAATACATGGATCCTGAGATTGAAGCTCAAGCCGGGACCAGTGATTATTAACATTTTTAAGTATTCAGAAAAAGTCCGAATTTTTTGATTTTTGAGAGAAAGTCAGAATTTTGAGAAAAAGTCATAGTTTGAGAAAAAACTCATATTTTGGGAAAAGTCAGATATTTTGAGAAAAAGTCAGAATTTGTGAGAATAAGTTTTGAGAAAGTCCGAATTTTTAGAATTTTGAGAAAAAATTCAGAATTTTTGAGAAAGTCAATTTTTTGAGAAAAAGTCATATTTTTGAGATTTTTTGAGAAAAAGTCATATTTTGAAAAAAAGTCAGAATTTAGAGGAAAAAAAGTGACTACTTCCATTCTGGAGAGGATCATAAATACATGGATCCTGAGATTGAAGATCAAGCCGGGGACCAGGGAGATTTTTCTAACAGTTTTCCTTCCTAATGTAATTTAAAAGACATGATTCTGTTTTATTCATTACCGTGTAGACGTGTTTCCGGCGATTTCTTGGAGTGGGTTTACTGACCGGAGATGTTTCTTCTGCCTGAGACTTTAAAACATTAAAATAAGTGTCAAACATTTCAGTCAAACATTTAAAAAAAGTAGTTTAGGTGATCTGCGTACTTACAAAATAAAAGCCATAACTGATGTTAGTTAGTTAGAAAATGCACCACAAATCACCAAAATCATTGTGTTTGATATTACATTTCAGGTGTCATGGAGGAGAGAATTAGTTCAAAACAAGAGAGCCCTTTCTTCTTAAGATGTATCAATTCCCTCTGATCAACTAATCAAGCTGGAGAAAATCCAATACAAACTAAACAGTAGAATCTATTTCCTGTGGTTTTAAGTTAAATTATCTCAATAGATTTTTAAATGTTGGGGTTGGCATACAGATGATAAGGTCCCTGTTGTGTTTTAGACTACAGATATACTGCTTGTATAGATTTGACGAATAATTCATTATTCTGACTTGGAGAGGTTTTTTTTTTTTTAGAGTTCTGCGATTTTCTGGAAAAAAATAGGATTTTCAGAAAAGTGAGAATTTTTTAATAAAGTGAGAATTCTGAGATTTTCTGGAAAAAGTGAGAATTCTGAGATTTTCTGGAAAAAGTAGAATTCTGAGATTTATTAGAAATAATGTGAGAATTTCCAAAAAGTGAGCATTTTTGGATTTTCTGAAAAAAGTCAGAATTTTTCGTTTTTAAGTAAAAAGTCAGAATTTTTTGTTTTTAAGTAAAAAGTCAGAATTCTGAGATTTCAGAAAAAAACTAAACAGTAGAATCTATTTCACTGTAGTTTTAATTATCTTTTTACTTCAGAAATCATAAAGTGGTGTAAATACTATGTGGAGATTATCCTGCTAAACAAAACATGTCTGTATCATAAATGTTTGTTTGTCACAGAGATTATTTTCTTCAATAAATCAAATCACATGGAGAAATCTTATGGTAACAGAAAAACATCATAACTGCAGGGCTCTATTACGCTATCAGATATGTGTTGTTGTGCAAGGAGCTCACAAGTATTTGTCTTTTAGCTAGTTATTTTGTAGTGTTTCAGAGGTCAGAGACATCAGTACACTTGAGTACACCTACCCCCTCTTCCTGGGACTCCAGACCCTTTCTGCTGTCCTGATCAACAGGTTGGGGGGCGGACCAGGTGCTAACACCCGCCTGAAACACTGCGCGGGCCTGAGGTTTCTGCCGCAAGCTGCTCTCCCAGCCATAACTTCCCCTAGTGGTCATCTGAGAGACAACACACTCCCATTACACACTCAAATATCATCACAACACACCGTCATAAAGGGAAAACGTAACCTTATCATGCAAGTGGTTATGCGTATCAATGAAAATATATGAGGTTAGTAAAGGGAAAAGTATGTCAGTAGATGAGGGAAACAACAAATATGATGCAGGAGAAACAATACTTTTTCTGAATAGTTCTGGTATTTGTTTACTAGTTGAGTGTAAAGCTGAGAAAAGCATCTTGATTGTAGTTAAAAAAAATCAGAAGCACGGCAACGGGATTTCTAAGAAACTCAAGAAAAACGTTGAAATTCTCAGATTCAAGAGTTAAGTGGTGGTCTAATGGATAGTGAGGTGGGCTGAAGATCGGAAGGTTGTGAGTTCAAATCCCGCCAGGAACACCACCACTAGTGTGAGTAAGGCACTTAGTTAGTTACTCTATTTTTCACCAATGACTTCTCCATGACCTTTACCTAATTTTCCATGACCAAAGAAATGACTCTTTCTCAGCGGTTCCACTGAAAATGGTTTATTTTAACATGGAACAGGAAAATAAGGTCTGCATATGAAACATGTCGTGCCTATCTAAAACAAATCAAATAGGCTTACTAGCTTCTACACGCTAACGCAACTAAAATCTCTCACCAGCAAAACACCTCGTCAGTTAAATGCCATTTTACGTTTCATTACTATACGATACAGTATTTATTATCATTATAGTATTACTATTTTGGCGATTAGATCAAATATAAATTATATTTGATGCAACTTTAGTTAAATTTCCATGACTTTTCCAAAACTTTGGGAAAATATTGTTTTCCATACTTTTCCAGGGCCTGGAATTAGCATTTTGAATTTCCATGACTTTTCCAGGTTTTTAATGACCGTAAGAACCCTGGTCCCTGTAAGTCGCTTTGGATAAATGAAATGTAATGTAAATATTTCACAAATTTAAAAGATAAATACTTGAAAATCCTCTGAGATTAAAGTGGTAAATATAGGGGGGGGGGGAATCATAAATGTATGAGAAAGAAAAAATTTTCAGAGATTAAAGTGGCAAAAAAAAACGTAATTATTTGTGGAAAAAGTATTGGGGGAAAATCACAAATCTCCTAGAAAGTTCTCTGAGATTAAAGTGGTAAATGTACGGGAAAGCAATGTACTAAAAGATGACAGTTTTCATGTTCAAATAATAACATTTTTAAAATTCAGCTTTTTTCTCAAAATGTGTGAAGTTACCTCTTTGTCTCCATTCTCATCGTCTGTTGAAGAAAATATAAAGTAAGTTTGAGCGTTGAAATCTTCAGAAATATGATGGCCACCTGAACCTGATACAGAAATGCTACGTACCGTTTATCTTTGTGAGGCGGACTTCACAATGCTTGACTTTGAGCCATTCATTGCTGGAGAGAGAGAGGAACGTGTGATTAACATGTGGCAGTTTAGATCTGTCAGAAACAAAACTCAGAATTCTGAGATTTTCAGATTTATTTATTTTCAGACTCGAAAAAAATAATGTTTTAATTTTCAGAATTTCCATAGAAAGTAAAAATTCTGCGATTTTCCGGAAAAAGTCATAATTCTGAAATTTCAGGAAAAAGTGAGAATTTTGAGATTAACCTGTTAAGCTTGAGCCTGTCAGGTCTCAGGCTCGAGAATGCCATGCCCAGAACAAATGACCATATCTTCCCTTCTAAAAGGGTTAAATTAATAATATTTTTCCAAAGTAATGATAAACCTGTGAGTTGGATGTAGAAAAGTCAGAATCAATATAGAGGTTTTTTATTTTAAAGAAATTCAGATTTTACATAGTAAAAAACTGTAATTATAGTGTCCGTCCAAAAATTATTTTTACTTATAGTGAAAACTACCCTTGGATGATGGTAAGGTAGACTAAAGACCTTTGACCTTTTAGAGAGGTTTAGCCAAAACCACTCCACCTCTGAGGTGATTTGGTGAAAATGTTTTTTTTTTCATACTCTGGCCCCCCTTGGTCGATTTGTTTAGCGAATTTCCAAAAAAAATAGAATTCTGAGATTTTCAGGAAAAATATATAATTCTGAAATTTCCAGATCTCAAACACTTTTGCATAACATATACATCAAATGAATAATTACTATACCAGCGTGGTACAGTTATCAAATTAGATGCGTATTTATGATCTGGATCAGATGATTCCTCTCACCTTCAGAGTGGATTTGGGGGTCCTTGCAGCGGTTGTTATCAGAGAGAAATCCGTCGGACGTGAGCTCAGAATCACTTTCTGTCAAAGCTTCACTCTCAGAGAAACAGCGTGGCCTCTTCAGGTCCAGAGCCTGAGACACAGCAAGGGCACAATATTAACTCCAATAAACACAATCACAACACGGGCTGTATTACAACAACGTCATCAAAACTAAGCTTTTTTTCTATCTTAAAAATTAAGTCAGAATTTTGAGATTTCAGAAAAAAGTTGAGAATTTTGAGATTCTTTGATAAAAGTGAGAATTCTGAGATTGTCCACAAAAAAAGGGGAGAATTTTATATTTTCAGAAAAGTGAGATTCTTTTTTTTTATAGATTTCTTTGATAAATCAGAATTTGAGATTATTTGCTAAAAATCAGAATTCTGAGATTTTTGATAAAAGTCGGAAATCTGAGATTGTCCTGAAAAAAAGTGATAATTTTTGATAAAAGTAAGAATTCTGAGATTTTCCACAAAAAAGGGGGAGAATTCTTATATTTTCAGAAAAAGTGAGAATTCTTTTTTTTTTTTATAGATTTCTTTGATAAATCTGATTTTGAGATTATTTACTAAAAGTCAGAATTCTGAGATTTTTTATAAAAGTCGGAAATCTGAGATGTCTTGAAAAAAGTGATAATTTTTGATAAAAATCAGAATTCTGAGATTTTCTTTAAAAAGTCAGAATTCTGAGATTTTCTGATAAATCAGAATTTTGAGATATTTGATAAAAGTCAGAAAATCTGAGATTTTCCTGAAAAAAGTGATAATTTTTGATAAAAGTAAGAATTCTGAGATTTTCCACAAAAAAGGGGGAGAATTCTTATATTTTCAGAAAAGTGAGAATTCTTTTTTTTTTTTATAGATTTCTTTGATAAATCTGAATTTTGAGATTATTTACTAAAAGTCAGAATTCTGAGATTTTTTATAAAAGTCGGAAATCTGAGATGTCTTGAAAAAAAGTGATAATTTTTGATAAAAATCAGAATTCTGAGATTTTCTTTAAAAAGTCAGAATTCTGAGATTTTCTGATAAATCAGAATTTTGAGATATTGATAAAAGTCAGAAAATCTGAGATTTTCCTGAAAAAAGTGATAATTTTTGCGATTTTTGGATAAAAGTCAGATCTTTGAGATTTTTCTGAAAAAAAGTGAGAATCCTCAGATTTTGAGGTTGAGATTTTCTGGAAAAAGGTTGAATTTCTTTCTTTAAACACAATGAATAAGCATGCCAAAAAGAACAGAAAAGGCTGCATCAACCAAATGTTAACATCCGAATGTCATGCTAAGAGTGCAGCTTTGAAGTATTCATGAGACAACATACTCTGTTCACTGACCTGGGTAAAAACCTGCTGAGCCTCCAGGGGCGGACAGGGCAGAGACAGCAGGGTCAGAACCAGCTTCCTGAACCCTGATGCGGGCTTGGTGTCCTTCAGTACGCTGGCCCAGTGCTCCTCCAGAGGAACCTAAGATCAGAAGATAAGAAGTACTTTTTATGATACCCATTTGGGACATTGTTGCAGTCGAAATTAAGAGTACAATATCTCAATAGAAATAAAATAGCATTATGAAAAATGTTGAATTACACATTTTTATTTGTATTTACTTGCACTATTTTATCTGTTTTATTGATTTGATTTATTTCGAATGTGTAAAATAATAACACAAAAATCTAACATGAGAATTATTATACAATACAAAATCAATCAGTGTCAAATTGATATACAAAATATGACTGATTCTAAATTATATATAAACAGATGATCTACTTAATTACACATCCGAGAAGGGGTGGGAAGAAGCTTACACTTATTTAATCCCAAAAACTAAATTACTAACATATATATTTGTTTGTTTCTTAAAGGTAGGTAAGAATGGAGAAACCAGCTCGAGTGCGCTCGAATTTGAAAGTATGCAGCCGAAAAAAATCTGCCCTGAGTTTTGTATACCTCGGGACTGTGGGAAACATATTTTGAGATTGACAATAAAAGCCTTGAACAATGAATTTATATACATAAGTATGTGTACCTCTGCAGAGTTCTCCCCCTCCTCAGCCTTCTGGTACTCCAGGAATTCAGCGATGAGTTTCTCCACCTCCTCCTCGGAGCTGCAGATTCCCAGCGAAGTCCCGAGTTCCCCGACTGATTTCCCCGTCACTTCCCGTCTGCTCCGAGGGTTCAGCAGCTGAGAGATGCTCCGGAGAGTCTCCTCACCTAGAGGAAGCTTCTCTGCAATGCAACCTGCAGGTAACAGGAACATTTATAATGTATAATAAGAGACGCCTCTACATAGTCTGTTCTTAAAACCAGCCTCTTCTCCTTAGCGTTCAACACTTTTTAGCTTTTAAATTGTATATTGCTTTTACTATCTGGCTGTTGTGGTTTTACTTATTTTACGGTACGTCCACACGGCAGCGTCGCGTTGAAGCTTGCCGGTGGGCGTGCGACCAACAACCAATCACATTAATCTCCCGCCCCGGACACACAAGCATGCGGTTTGATTGGCTAGTGCTTGTACTGGCATATGATTTGATTGGCTGACGCTTCCGTCGACGCTTGAATAGTTGAACTTTTCTCAACTTTCGAAGCGAGCAACGGAGGAACCACAATGCAGTTTGGCAAAGCGTCTCCGTTGAAGCACGTGACGCTGCCGTGTGGACGTACCGTTATGGTTTGTGAGCTGAGCTTTGTGATTTTTGTATTTTATTCTGTTGGTCTGGAGGTTTTAAAGTGCTTTACCAATAAAACTTTATAATGTCACAACTATGTAAAAGAAAAGAAATGCAACTCACAGTGTTAACCTGAAAATCATCAGAATACTGTTAAAATTCTTTAAAGTGGACCTATCATGCTATATTTGAATAATATAGTGTAGGACCATACCTATATAAGGCATATTTATATATATTTTTTTCAAAATACCAAACAGATCATGCATTTTAGCCATGCCTCATTTTGCTCAATTTGACATTTTTTAGCTCTGTTTTTGCAAGGGCAGATTCAGTGAGAACAGCACCACCTACAGGCCTGGCATATGTACTACAGCGTCTCCAGCGCTTTCGAACGGCAATGGCCGTGGCTGTCTCCTCCTGATTGGTGGAGTTGGCCCAATAGCCGTAGTGCCACCGTCCTGACGTCAGGACAGTGTTCAAATCTGGATCAGTTTTTATCAGATCCGTTGCAGCCCCTTTTTTAGAGATTTGGGTATGGAGGAAAATAGAGAGGGTTGTGTTTTCTGACACTTGGTGAGTTCCCTGGAACACCGGGGACACATATTCATGTAGAAAAGACGTACACAAGTGCATTTTGCATGATAGGTCCCCTTTAAACAAAACGACTGAAACCCACTGGTACCACTTTAACTTAGAAAGACATAAATATTTTTCTTGCAAACCACGCCAATCTGAATTTTCCAAACAAATTGTCTGTTTTTTAGTGGACATCCTTTTAAGTGAAAAAAAAGCTACAATGGCCGTACTATATCAATTGTTTAATGCTCAAATAAAAGACAAGTCGGATTTGTAATCTTGAACATATTAATGATTATCTTTACAATAGAAAATGTGAAGTTTTGGTTGTTGTTGTTGCTGTGTTTTATATATTTTAAGTGTGTTGTTTTTGTGATTTTTAACATGTTAAGTGCCCGAAAAGCGCTCTGTAAATAAAACATATTATTATTACTTCATGGCGATCTGCAATAAGATAACAAATCATCTGATCCGTACCTGTGAGTGCGGCGTAGAAAGACAGCGCCTCCTCCTCGAACAGAGCCTCAGACTCCTTCAGGAAGTCTTCCACTGCTTTCCCTCCCAGATTGATCTCAGCACCAGACAGATGGGAACGCTTGTCTTTCAGGATTTGGGCGTCTCGTTCCTTGAGGAAGCGATCGGCAGCTTCAGGACGGAGGAAGTATGAGGTGTAGGTGCTCAGCAGTTCACTGGCCTCCTGCAGGATGAGCGGCATGTCGGCTCGGTCCACTTCCTCCTCCGTCTGCAGGCGACTCTGGAAACTGTGCAGAGGTTTTAAAGCGTGCTGCAGGAACAGAAGCGTGGCTCTGACTTTGGGATCCTGCAGCTGGGAGCAGACGGACTTGGCTTTCTCATCTTCGCCGTCACAAGACTTAAAGTACGCGATGAGATCCGTCCACACTTCCAATATTTTAGTGACTAACAGGCAGAACTTAAGGCAGCCGGAGTTGAGATCAAACGGATCGTCTGCACTGATGTCTGAGCCGAAAACAGCCGCGAGGTCATCGTTCTTCGTCGAGCAGGAGGAGTGGTGGGTGTGCATGTCTACCATCAACTCTTGGACCTGATTGGAGAGCTCCTTGATCCCAGCGTGGCAGGAAGCATCAGCGATGGCGTACAGCCCTCCTATAGCAACTATATTGGGGTTGAGTTCCCTGAGTTGTGTGCAGATCTGCTCCGAATCATCATCAGAATAAACAGCCACGAGGTTATCCGTGTGCAACCCGAACTTCTTCACCGTCTCCACCACCGCCGCGGCTGTGTTTGTCTCTCCGGCGCTATCCTCCGACTGAAGAGCATCTAGAAATTGGAAGCAGTGCCCGGAGGCGTCGACGTCAAAAAACCCAACGAGGACCACGGACACGGTGTCGTCTTTTCCCAGCGGTTCCCCTCCGAAGATGTACAGGCAGTAAGGCGTGTGCTGGCAGGCGGAGGTGATATCTTTGGGATACTGAGACCCCAAGCGACAGCGAGCAAAGAGTCGAGCCTTGTGTTCAGATTTAGCAGGGCCGGTGTAGCAGTGCTTGTTGATGAAGCTAATGGCGGCGTCGCTACACGGCAGCGCTTCGGACAGCTGGCTCTGCCTCACGGTCCTCTGGTAGATTTGAGTCCTTTTCTTGTGTTTGTTCGTGTCCGCATGTCGCTGGAGTTCAACAGGGCCTCTCGCTAATGTCTTCAGGCTGCGTTTGCAGGAGCGGCAGTAGGTGTAGTTATCTCCGAGAGGACTCTGGTCGGCCCAGTCGTAAATATACATCCACTTTTCATTGAAAAGGAAACTACCGGATGAGCTCTGGAAATCCTCTGAGAAAGTGAGAGAGAAACATTTTGGTTAATGTGAAAACCACAATGTTATAATTAGTACATTTAAATTGCATTTATCTGACTCTAAGGACAACAAGAACAGTGCCGACATATTCACTTGGTTACTAAAACCCTTTATGAACACACTTTTTTAGACTGTAAGTGTAAATATGCACATTGACATTGAATTTGATCTCATCGCTACGACCTCTGCTTCTACCACTCTCATTCATTTATTGTGTCTATTTGTTTCTGCAGTGAGAGTTGCCAAAGAAATGTCGTTGTACTTCGTATGATGACAATAAATATATATTCTATTCTATTTAAACAAGCAGACCATTGTGAGTGCTGCTGCATCAGTTAAACTCTGAAGTGCTTCTCTATCTAAGCAGTGAAAGAAAGTATAAGTTACCTATAAGCAGGTTAGTGGTTGCGACAGTGGGGCTGATGTTCTTTCCCCCCCGCGCTCTCACAGGGTCGTACCCTTGCCTTTTCTGATTGGCCAGGTAGAGAGCTCTGAACCACTTTATGAACTCGAAGTTGATCTGAGACTCCCCTCGTATGAGCTCCACGATTGGAATTGTCTAAACCAAGACAAAAAGACAACATTTAGGAATTAAAACAACTTCCATATTGCACATCAAGGGTGTGGTTTAACATTGCAGGTAGCATCAGTAGCAGAGAGTTATGGCGCATTTCCACTGCAGGGCCTCGCACGGCTTAGTACGGTATGGTTAGGCCTTGGTAGGCCAGGCTCACTTTATGCTGCGTTTCCATTACAGTTTCGTAGCTGGGTAGTAACTATAGTAACGCAGTGTAGGCGGAGCCGTGACGTCATCTTCAATGAGAACCACAAAACCAACATCAGCCGTTAGCTGTTAGCACTCAGAGCTCACAGCTCCTCATATCTGTTCAGAAACTAGACAAAAGTTAAACAAGTACAAACCACAGACTGTCTGTGTCATGGCGAATACAGTCGCTGCTTTATTTATGTCTGTATAGGCCGTTGTTGTGAGTGTGGACGTCGGAGCATACTGCGTTAGCTTAGCCGATCTCCATTTCAGAAACACGCATTTTAAAAGGTTTTTCCCCTGCCGTCTGTCTGCAGACTTGTCAAAGCATTAATTCTGGTTTTTTACTAACCGGTATCAGTATGTTGTTACTTCATCATTTTGAAACGTGTATTACAATTAAATCACGGTCAAATATGTCCATCTTGTTGTAGTTGCCAGCGATTCTCTCACTAGTTTAGCATACTCAGCCCGGTTGTTGGCCCGGAAAGAACCTCGTTTTTGGAGAGCCAGAAAACTGTGAAAAAGTAGCCGCTAGCCGGAACTACCTAGTGGAAACGCAACCAAAAACAGGCCGGGCACGGCACGCTTAAACCGTGCTGTAGTGGAAATGCGCCATTAGATGAGAGCAACTCATATTTCTGCACCAAGTATTGTTTTATTTGTGATCTGGGGGAATGCACAGCTCCTCCGTCAATCACTTTATTCCTCATTTAACCGTAATTGTACACACAGAGATACTGTGACCACAAACAAAACATTGTGTTCACGCGTTTCTGTGTAACATAAAAATATTTTGTCATGTTGGTTAACAGAAAGCCTGAACTCCAAGTAGCCCACTTTGAGGTGAACACTTTTCTTGTTTTTTGTTGGGTTAGGTCAGATATGGTTTCAGCATTTGGTGCCTCGATAAGATATAGAAAGACAAATAAACAAATTATAAATAGTTTGACATTTTGCCCACACCAAAAAGGCTAGAAACTGGAGGAAACAGTTAGCTAGATTGTAGGTTCAAAGGTTTGAAATCGACCAATCAGCACGTCTCAAGAAACTGTAATGTGTCTCTACTAATAAGAGATAGCATACCTTAGAGATGCTGCTCTTGTCGAAAGCCTTGCAGAGGAGACCGAAGTTGTGCATACAGTCGTCGTCACTTTGCACATCAAACTTCACCTGGGTCATGTCCACAGAGTCGGGAACGACCAAGTCCATCATCTGACATTGGCACGCACCTGCAGAATAAACACAGATGGGTTAGAAAGAGGTGTCGGTAGAACTGAGGCCTGTACTACGAAGCTGGTTCAACCTAACCTGGATATGTTGAGTTAGCCGGTTGGCCCAATCCAAAACATACGCGCTCTCGCTAAACTGTACTACGACGCTGGTTATCAAGTGGATCGCTCAAGCCAGTCGTGTCCTATCTAGTTAGGTGCGCGTTCACATGAAAGGGGTGGTATTGGAGCATTCGACCAATCACAAACATGGAGAAGCGTACTGACAGCGCAGCGTCATACTTCCTGAATGAAAAGTGAACTTTAATATTAGTCAAATATGAAGAAGTTAAACTTTAAACATCCATGACTTAAACACTTTATCCAGGATCAAAGCCACATAGCTGCACCTGCAAGGTGAATACAGCTGGTAACAGAAAAAGTGTTTGAATGCGTACATTAACAGGTTTATGAAATCACTGCCCCGTCCAAGACACGATCTGACTTTAATTACATTTGACCAGTGTTTCGTCAACTTAATGTGTTGCTTAAAATAATACTTCTGCATACAGTATGTGACACTGTGAGTGTTGCACGGCCAGATACGGCTCAGCTGACTCAGATAAGGAAATATATGATACATTATGATGTGATATGATATGAATGATAATGGGACACATCGACGTCTGCACTCACAGTGCCACGGACTGTACTTAATGTTACTCTGATCCGGTTACTTATGTCGTGGCAGATATTTAAGTAAGCTTTCTTAACGCTAATGTTATAATAGTCAGATTGCTCTGAAGATGGGAGGGGATATTCTATTAATTTTCACGTTCACACAGTCAGTTGATTTTGGCCGGCCGTCTTTCCTGCAACGGCAGTTTTTCTGTATTTCCTCTATCCTGTAATATGACTTGATCGCTTTAAACTCTGCACACGGAGCTCTGATTGGTCAGCAGGCGGTGCTTTCACTGAGTTGATCTCTTAGCCTGCCACCTAACCTGCTCCGAGCAGGTTAGCCGCTCAGCATCAGTTACCATGGAGATCTAGCCGCTAAAAAGAGAACCAGCATCGTAGGACCGGAAAGCCCAAGTTTTCCCTGAAGTCAGCCGGCTAAGAAAACCAGCTTCGTAGTACAGGCCTCTGGTGTTTTTTAATCGCGCTGTGCTGAACAAGGGTAACCCAAAGAAAGATTTAGATTTAGATTTCCACATAATATCTGCTCAGACTGATGAGTTACCTGAACCCATCTGTCGCACATCTTTGAATTGGGTCTTCAGCAGGTTGTTTATCCAGACCACCAGATAGTGACGGCTGCTTTTATCTTTGTTGTTGGACTCCGGAGTCACAAGCACTGGACTCGCCATCTCGCAGCTCTCTGAGAAAAAAGAAAGCTTAGATTAACGATTGAACATGCTCATGACTTTGAAAGTGAGGTATAATTTAAATCACGAAATGTTGTACATTGGCTGTGGGTGCTGTAGTCAGCAGGCGATTTTTTATTCCAATTACTATTATTAAATCCCAGTTTGGTTTAACCTGTAACCAGTTCCTGTGATTAATATTACCTTTACCATCCATTGTGAGACTTTTTACATTAATAGTCTTCTTTTTGTCCGTTCATATCATGGATTTGTTGGTAAATAATTGTTTTGCATTGCATTTACATGTTTACTGAAGCCAGGATTGCAAAAATGCCAAGATTGTGGATGCATGAAGTGATAGAAGAGAGAAAAATGTGTGTATTTAATTGATAACTCAAACCGTTGTTTACCATTTGTGTTATTATCTGTAATACTGCATAGTAATAATTTATGGAGATGTAAAAAAGGTAGCTTTACCTCAATGCAGAACATGTAGTTATATAAAACGTAAAATATGTCCATATGAAATGTAGTAGAATAGAAGATTAAAGTAGCAGGACATGGAAATACTGAAGTAAAGCACCTCAAACTCGGATCTCTGTGCAACTATATCATTAAATAACACCCACAGACAGGCATTAGTCTACAGTTGAGTCTTTCTGTGATTCAAACCAAACTACAAAAGGCCACCACCACATTGTTATTCATTCGTAAAACATGGCTGCCTGTCATTATTACCAAAGCCAGTGTTTACCCCCCCCCCCCCCTCATGCCTGACTGCCAGGGATAGGGTGGGGGGTGAGACTGGGACAGTGGGTGGGTTATTCTAATCCCCTTTAGTCTGATTGCGGAGGACAAAGACTGGGTGCTTTCTGTCAAATATCTAATTTCAGTGGTTTGGTTGCATCTTGTTTCTCGCCATGTGTGTACATTAAAACAGCGATCTGGGTGTTAAGAGAGCCACGCTGCTGCTGTTTCTCCTCCCCTTCCTCCTCAATGTATAGAAGATGAAATCTCGCGTTGTCTATTTTTTGCCGCGAACATCCCCCAGTGAAATCAACTTTCACTTACAAGGAAACAGGAGCTTTAACATAAGATCCTGCTACTTTTCGTGCAGAAATAACAAACAAATGCAATGCACCGAAGGTTTACAGTAACTGCCATGTCGACCGGCATGTTAGTTTCAATAGTCCCGGTTTGTCTACAGCAGATCACATTGCATGCATGGTGCAGGGGCTGTAGCCTGTCTTTATAATATTTACGTTGGAAGCAAGAAGCCAAAAGTCACACAATCAAACAGCCGTTTAAGATAATGTAATAACAGCTGATTATCATTGCATATGCACGTTATTACAGCACAGGAAATCAATGAACTAAAGTAAATTGCCGTCATTATTAGGAAGTCAAATGATCCAATCTGCTTTTGTATCGCCTATGAGCTGCTCTTTGTTTTTTTTACCCTACAAAAGGCTGGATTTACAACAACACAGGACAATAAAGGCTGTAACAACACAATCCTGCGCTCGTAACCCGTGCAAAAACTGCGTTAAGAGGAGAGAGCCTCGGTTTAATATATGGTTTAGTTGTGTGCATGCATAGCAGATAATATCGAATGTAACTCACCTCGCCGTTTCGTAGAAACAGATGCTGAACATTAGCTTCCTCCCGAAGCACATTTTCCTTGTGACGTCCTCTCTAGCCGGGAATGATCCATTGGACGACCGAGGCAGGAGGCTGTCCCGTAGAGAGACCCGCTAGCTAACGTCCCCGTCCGGAGTACGAAACCCCCCTCCCAACCCGCCCCCAACAAGAACACAGCCTGCTTAATAATTAATCAAATGTATCTTAATGCTAGCTTAACAAGAAATAAATATCGCCGAGGTGCAGTTACTCCCCTAACAATGATGCCGATTAATAATGAACTAGTCCATACTTTGCTAGCTTACGGTCATCTGATCTAACACCGATTGTCAGAACTGACAAACGTGCTAACGAGCTAGCTGTTTGAGTACTTTAAAGTTCGCAGCTTCCAATACAAACTAACGTTCGCCTAACATGTTGAATATAACACCTCTACACGAATAGCATTTCAATTAATTATATCATGGTGATAAGCACAATAGTTGATTCTACCTTCATTTCTGTTAGTACGGGAGAGAAGTCTTTATAGCAACACAAATGCGATGTTATAATCGGAGGGACTTTGGTATCGGTCTTACTAGCGAATTAACCGTGTATATGTTGCCAGTTGAAATATTAAATATTACATGATTGTTAGCTTTGCCTGCTGACTTTACATAAAGTCGGCTGTAACCGTTTTACGATACCAGTTTTCACAAACCGTAATAACAGCTGTTTCTTTAACGGCCAATATGTACCGACAGTTGTAACAGAGTAATGGCGGCGGCGCTGTTTCAGGCCAAAAGGTGGACGTAAATACTTTTTATAGCCACAAAAAATGCGATATGTTATAAGCGAACCTTAACCTGAATATCGGCTATGGTTAGTTTCGGTCATATTGGCTCATTAATGGTGGTGGATATGTCACATATTGAACACTGAATATAAAATAAATACGGATCGGCCGGGCCGTCTAACGATACCAGTTTTCACACACATTAATAATGGCAGTAACGGTTGTTGTTTGGATATTAGGTCTGTTTCCTTATCGCATGAACCGACCGATATAACAGTAATGGCGGCGGCGCTGTTTCGGGACAAAAGTGGACGTAGAGACGATATAGCCACAAAATGGGATGTTATCATAGATGGTATATATAAAGGATGCTATAAGCGAACCTTAACCTGGATATCGACAGCTATGGTTAGTTAGTTTTGATCAAACTAGCTAATTAACGGTTGGGATGACGCATAATGAAACATTGAATGAATGGTGATTTCCGACTCCTGACTGTAGATAAAGTCGGCTGTATTAACGGCAGTTTCATTCGTAAGGTCTGTTTCTAAACTGTCCATATTATGAACCGAGTCGACCGTCGGTTGTAACGAAGTAATGGCGGCGGCACTGTTTCAGACCAACAGGTGGACGTAGAGACGTTTTATAGCCACAAAAATGGCGACTTTGTAAGCGAACCTTAAACTGAGTAGGCCTATCGGCTTTGGTTAGTTTCGATCATAGTGGTGGATATGTCGCCTGTTGAAAAACGGAATATAAAAACAATGGTGACTTCCTCCTACTTATTCTAGATTAAGACGACGGTTACCGTTTAACGACAACAGTTTTATACACATTAATTAACGACTGTTCCGGTAGTCGTTTGATACAAGGTATGTTTCTTTCGATCGTTGTAACGGAGTAATGGCGGCGGCAGTGTTTCAGACCAACAGGGGGACGGACTGTTACAGCAGATAACGATCAACAAGATGGCTTTTGCCTTATTAATAACAAAACAGGTCGCGGTCGCGGACTCAAAATATGAACCGACATCTTCGTATTACTGTCAACAAATAAATGACTGAATATAAAGCTACCCTGCGCAGACAATATGGCGCCTATTGGGCCATTTTGTGAAAGGACAAGAAGCCATTTCATAATCTGAACCTAGAGTCAAACAACATGACGCTCAGGCCTAAACTGTCTATTTAAGCCTATTTTAAGTATCTATTTATTTATTTGACTGATAAGCCCTTTCTTAAAACAATTTAGCATTTTGTTAAGGCATTTTAAGGATTTCTGATTTCAACATGAATACAAAAAATACTAAGAAAACCTCCTGGGGAACTCATTTTAATTATAAAAGTTCCTTTATTATCATCCCGTATTCATTTAGACCATTCAAACAACATTTGACATGCACAGTTACACGTCAGAGTTTGCTTTTAGGTCTTAAATTACATGATAATAAAGACAATTTAGATATAACTAAATATTAGTCTGGGCATTAGGCTATGATACAGTAGGCCTACTGGTTAGAAACCTGGTAGGCTATTAGGATTGGCATTTAACGCCAAACACCAGTAGTTTTACAGATTGTCAGCAGTCAATGACAATCTGGTACATCCCCTAGCTGTTACATACAGGGTTTAAAAGACCATCAATAAATTACTATTTAAATTACCCAAAACTGATGTTATTTTCAATACCTCCGTGCTTGCCCATATTAGTGAAAACTATGCAAAAAGGAATTAAAAGTATCTTTTGTGGCAAAAAAAATTTGATTACTGCTTGATATAAATATTTGAATAGAAAATTATATCAGTTTTTATCAAAGCTTCCATGTCATGTGACCCGTTGACTCCCGATCCATATCATATATTGTAACTTCACAGGACAACACTTCTTTTTATTGGATTTTCCTCATAATACAATAATTAAAGGCCTATACTTTAACATTTCCCATCTCCGTCATATGTGAGCTTTAGAGAGGAGGGTGCTGAGAGTCACTGAAGAGGTCAGGGGTTAATGTGTGTCTGAATTTATGTTCAAGCTATAATAATAATGTGAGTAAATGGTTAGAGATGAGGCCAAAAGGCTGGACTCTGATGGCTGTGTGTTCAGACGTTCATCGTGCCGCAGTATTTATTTATGGACAGTGCATCCCTTAATGTTAAAATGCTCTTATAGTGTGAAATATGGCTTTAATACTGAACACAACGAATGGTCCCTGAATGTGTGTTTATGATGTCATTATGAAGATAACTCTGCAGTGAGTAGATCCACTCAATGTTCGCCTACAGCGGGGTCACGGGGGTCGGTGTGGGGGTGGGGGGCTTTGTTTTCTCCAGCCCATCCTCCCAGTGTCCGGATAATCAAAATGTTCACTTTCCTCCATGTGGCTGACACTCAGTGACCGTGTAATAGTAGAGAAGGGGTAAACGTGTGTGTAATCTTATTAAAAGGGTAAAACATTTATAAAGAGATCAATACTTTGCTTTATAGGTTCATCATACGTTGGGTTCAGAGGTCAGATAAAGGAATTTGGGAGTCTTAATTGTAACCATGCTGACAAAAGGAGGAAGAAAAGCCACCCTCAATTCCTCTGGTCTGAATGACTGGTGCAACAAAGTCCAAGAAAACACTTGGTCGAGTGGAATGAAAGGCACTTTTTTTTTTTTTGATAAATTAACCTTTATTTTATTTACCCACAAGAGAGTCTCACTAACATTGAAAATTAAGTTCACCCTTAAATTGATCATTTGTACATTCAAGTGTTGTAAAAAATTGAATGAATTGAAGTAATTGAGTCCGCATTTAACAACATAAACACTATATGAAAAGATATGTGTATTGCAGAATCATTTGAGTCTCATATATCCAGTCTATGCACTCCTTCACAAACACACAACTTTTTACTAAAACACGCCTGCACATGCTTGAGATTGTTTATTCTAATATTGAGTAAGGGTTTATTGTTTGTAAAGATTTATAATATACCCCAAGGCCGAATCCGCCTACTTTGAGCTTCACAATGGCTTTTCATAAAGCTATGGGTGATGCGACTTAAATACCTCCATATTTATACAGTCTATTATAATGATACAATGATTTAATACTAGGAATGACATTGCTATTTAAATAACAGTTAATTATATTTCTACAACTTCAAATCATGTTTATTGCATAAAACAGTAGTTTAGTTCAGGCAGTCAACTCGAGCACCAATCATACATTAACACGTGACGCACCTCGTCCCTCTTACAACCAACCAATCACATTCTCCTAAACATGCCGCTCTATTTAAGCTGCAGGTCTTCCTGCCTCTGCCTCGCTGCTGCTGCCACTGCTGTGTTCACTTGCTATTGCTACGTTCATGTTCCTGCTGCTGTGTGTCATGTTGCTGCTGCTCGCCTGCCCCACCACCACCCCACCACCACCCCAGCTTCCACCCAGCTTCCACCCCAGCTTCCACCCCACCACCACCCCAGCTTCCATCCCAGCTTCCACCCCAGCTTCCACCCCAGCTTCCACCCAGCTTCCACCCACCACCACCCAGCTTCCATCCCAGCTTCCACCCAGCTTCCACCCCAGCTTCCACCCCAGCTTCCACCCAGCTTCCACCCCAGCTTCCACCCAGCTTCCACCCCAGCTTCCACCCCAGCTTCCACCAGATCCACCCCAGCTTCCACCCCAGCTTCCACCCCAGCTTCCACCCCAGCTTCCACCCCAGCTTCCACCCCAGCTTCCACCCCAGCTTCCACCCCAGCTTCCACCCCAGCTTCCACCCCAGCTCCACCCCAGCTTCCACCCCAGCTTCCACCCCAGCTTCCACCCCAGCTTCCACCCCAGCTTCCACCCCAGCTTCCACCCCAGCTTCCACCCCAGCTTCCACCCCAGCTTCCACCCCAGCTTCCACCCCAGCTTCCACCTCACCACCACCCCACCACCACCCAGCTTCCACAGCTTCCACCCCAGCTTCCACCCCAGCTTCCACCCCAGCTTCCACCCACCACCACCCCACCTCCACCCCAGCTTCCACCCCACCACCACCCCAGCTTCCACCAGCTTCCACCCCAGCTTCCACCCCAGCTTCCACCCCAGCTTCCACCCCAGCTTCCACCCCAGCTTCCACCCAGCTTCCACCCCAGCTTCCACCCACCACCACCCCAGCTTCCATCCCAGCTTCCACCCCAGCTTCCACCCCACCACCACCAGCTTCCACCCAGCTTCCACCCCAGCTTCCACCCAGCTTCCACCCCAGCTTCCACCCCAGCTTCCACCCCAGCTTCCATCCCAGCTTCCACCCCAGCTTCCACCCCAGCTTCCACCCCAGCTTCCACCCCAGCTCCACCCCAGCTTCCACCCCAGCTTCCACCCCAGCTTCCACCCCAGCTTCCACCCCAGCTTCCACCCCAGCTTCCACCGTAGGCTCGGGGGGTAGTTATCTAATCATCACTCAATGTTCTTTGTAAATCTGTGGAGTGATGAGGCCCGAGCCTAGACGCCAAACTCAAACTATATGCTGCTTCTAATAAACATATTAAGAAACACGTGAGTTGTCTGACTGAACTACAGTAGTGTAGCTGTTGTGTAACATTTTCATGGGAGATGTTTTGACAAATATTCAAAATGTAGGATGAAAGTGGCTTTTGGATAAGAGCAATGTCAGATAGCACAACACCAACCGAGGACAGTAAAGTGGAGCAAGGCCAAACAAAAAGGATGATAAATAAAAAGTCTGCAGATAACAAATACAACAGTATCTGCTAAAATGTCGCTGCTAAAAGCTGCCGTATGTTCAGCAGAGTCTCTGAGTTTGTGTTTTTTGAGGACAGCTCATCCGGCAGCTGCCACTCCGTCTGGACACAAACAAAACAAAAGTCAGAGAAGAAAATCTGACACTGTTGGTTTTGGGATTTGTTGACTGTAAGAAAGCCGGCCTTATGCTCTGAATGTATTCAATAAGTTGGATCTAAATGGCACTTACAGCCTTCATTCTGAGGAGATTTGCTCTCTAAGTTATTGCCAACTCCTGTTGTTTGTCAGCAAAATAACAGGATTTGATGTTTTTAAAAGACAGTGCGTTTATTCTTTTAGCCTTTTTGGTACATATATCCAACGTAGGGCTTTAAAATTACTTTTTTTTTGACAATGCATTGCTCTAAATGCATAAATGTTGTATTAGTTAATTCTATTAATGTAAAAGCACTACATGAATTACAATGACTGCTTCATTGGGCAATGCACTGCAGCTTCTAACTCTGCCAGGTTTCCCAGCAGTGCAGTGAGATGCTTTTGAGCTTCAACATTTTAACAAAACTCATTCACATTTCTGCATTTCAACCTTCAACACACACACGTTTTCTGCATCTCCTAGTTCCACATCGCATGAACACGTGTCGAGTTTTTCTTTGAGAGTGCCATGTGGTGCAGGCAGAGCAGGAGGAACAACAAGAGGAAGTCTGAAAAGAGGCAGAAAACAGAGGCAAAGGTCAGCGTTTAGAGGGGGGGTCGGGTTTAAGGACACAGGCTGACAGGTGCAATCAGATGAGACTCACAGCCGTGGCAAAGTGGATGTCAGTGCACAGCAGGGGGCCACTATAAGCATGTCAGTGTCAATCAGGAGCTGCAGAGAGTGTGTGTAGAGTGTGTGAAGAGAGTGTGTGTCACTCCACAGAAAGCCCATTACTGCTGAGGAGTATCGGCATGATGGAGGACACAAACAGGTGCATTCAAAGCAAAGAGAGAGAGGGGGGGGGGGGGGGGATTGATTAACTGCACATGCAAATGATTTATTTGTGAATTACATGAGACACACTTCCTGTCGAGGCCATGTCACAACCAGTGCAGAAGTGCCTTAAATATGAATATGTACATTCACCTGATCAGAGTTAAACTCATGTTATTTTTGTTATTTCTATGTTAATACATGTTTATTTTAATTTGTTCAATTCAACACATTTCTTTATTTTATTATAATTATCTTATTTTTTATTAGTTTATTTATTTTTATTTTGTATTTGTATTTTTCCGTTATTATTCATTCATCTTATTATTATTGTTATTCTCTATATCCCTGTGTATATTCTCATGTGTCCTACCTGTGTTTCTATCTTATTCTGTCGCTGCTATAACACCTGCATTTGGGATCAATGAAGGATCAATTGATCTGATCTTAAACCTGCAGTACCTCTAACCTCCAGCAGGGGGGCCACTCCACTGCATAGGAAGTCAGTTTGTATAGAAGTCTATGAGAAAATGTCTCTACTTTCTCATTTAATTAAACTTTTAAAAACAGTTTGGGCCAATCTGCAGAATGACTACTTTTACTGTCGCTACTTTAACTATATTTGATGATAATACTTTTGTACTTTTACTTGAGTAACATTTGAATGCAGGACTTTACTGTACAGAGTATTCCTACACTTCTACTTTTACTCAAGTACAAGATCTGAGTACTTCTACTTTTACTAAAGTACATGATCTGAGTACAAGTACATGATCTGGGTACTCCCCCCCTCTAGCTGAAGACAGCTGTGTGTTCCTGGTTCCTCTGACTTGTTTTACGGCTCTTTGTTTCCCTGGAGTCTCCGGTGTGTTTCACAGATGTTGAGTGGAGATAAGCTGTAGTATTCAGCGGTGGTTTTTGGCCCCGGGGTCTCAAACTTTATGCCTTTTTGAGGAACGGTTTCCTCCGGGCCCCTCGGAGCCCCTCAGACCGCAGAGACATGCAACTTCTCTCTGCAGGAATCTACCTATAGAAAATACTGAAGGCTTGTATATATCAACTTTAATGGATTGATCACATTTAGGGTGAAGCACCTGCAGTCAATCATCTGCAGACAACACTGTTTGTATACATTTGAAGGGGTTTCATATATACTGTGGAAACTGTGCCAATCTTTAAGTGAAAGCCGGTGACACTTTATGGATATGGATGCAAATAAATACATTCAGAAATAAATAAAAAACACAAAACACGTAAATAAATACAAGAATAATAAATTACAATAATTAATACATAAATAAATAACAGAAATATAATTAAATAAATACAATAAATAAAAAAGTATGAAAAAAAACCCTATTAACAGGATAAAGAAATGTGTCCAGTTAAAGACCCATGTCATGCTTTTCTGGTTATCACCCGTCCCCTTGTGTGTTATGAAAGTTTTTCTGCATGTAAACGGTCTGCAGAGTCACAAACCCTCAAAGTACACCCTGTAGCGAGTAAAACTCTAACACAGAAAATACCTGTCTATGCTGAGAACGCATTTTTTCCATTTTTTTTTTTTCCATTTTTTTCTTCCTGGTCATAGTGACGTAACGGCTCCTCACTCAGCCTTATCTTTTCTCAGCCTGGCTGTGTGTGTGTGTGTGTGTGTGCTCAGGCTGAGTTCCGCGGTGTCTCGCTGTCTCGCAGACCTCACGCAGCAACCAGACCACCAACAAAATCCACAATCATAAGGTGTTAATTATTAGAATATTTGATGTATAATTTGTGTGTTAATCTCAGTTTAATGCCTGCTCTCTAGTGTTTGGTCATTTACTCCCCTCATGGAATTACAGGGAAAATGGAAAGAGAGGAGTCTCACACTGACACTAATCCAGAGTCCCTCCACTGCACGTGTGGGTGTGTGTGTGTGTGTGTGTGTGTGTGTGTGTGTGTGGTGTGTGTGTGTGTGTGTGTGTGTGTGTGCGCGTGTGTGTGTGTGTGTGTGTGTGTGGGGCCCTTATCTCCCCCCCTTCATGATTAGCCAGACTCATCGCCCTGCATGGTCCGTCGTTTCCTGTTACTTAGTTACCGGTTGCCATGATGTGCCTGGGCCGCTTGTGTTTCCATGGCGACTGTGCCCATTATATCGTCTCCAGGCTCTCGTCCTGGCGTCCCGATGCTAACCCCCCCCCCCACCCCAACAACATTCACCCGGGATCCTTTTATGGTTTTATGTGAAATTCTATTCTTCATTAGGATCCCCACTAGCACTAGCATGAGCATTGGCTACTCTTCCGGGGGTCCTCACTCACACAAAACATACATAAAACTAAACAAAACAGCTCATCATTTCAGCAATTTACAGTGCTATAGAAGTGAAAACTAAAATGGTCATCCAATGTTAGCCATCATAAGGCCAAACAAAAAACACAGAAATGTATGCTGTTAGTTTTAGTCCTTGTGACTTTGCTTGAAGTCTGTTATATATACACCTGAACATCAGCAGGAGAGGACTCTTTAAAGTAGAGACACTACAAACTGATATACACCTGAACATCAGCAGGAGAGGACTCTTTAAAGTAGAGACACTACATACTGATACTACCTGAACATCAGCAGGAGAGGACTCTTTAAAGTAGAGACACTACATACTGATATACACTGAACATCAGCAGGAGAGGACTCTTTAAAGTAGAGACACTACATACTGATATACACCTGAACATCAGCAGGAGAGGACTCTTTAAAGTAGAGACACTACATACTGATATACACCTGAACATCAGCAGGAGAGGACTCTTTAAAGTAGAGACACTACATACTGATATACACCTGAACATCAGCAGGAGAGGACTCTTTAAAGTAGAGACACTACATACTGATATACACCTGGACATCAGCAGGAGAGGACTCTTTAAAGTAGAGACACTACATACTGATATACACCTGAACATCAGCAGGAGAGGACTCTTTAAAGTAGAGACACTACATACTGATATACACCTGACATCAGCAGGAGAGGACTCTTTAAAGTAGAGACACTACATACTGATATACACCTGAACATCAGCAGGAGAGGACTCTTTAAAGTTGAGACACTACATACTGATATACACCTGAACATCAGCAGGAGAGGACTCTTTAAAGTAGAGACACTACATACTGATATACACCTGAACATCAGCAGGAGAGGACTCTTTAAAGTAGAGACACTACATACTGATATACACCTGAACATCAGCAGGAGAGGACTCTTTAAAGTAGAGACACTACATACTGATATACACCTGAACATCAGCAGGAGAGGACTCTTTAAAGTAGAGACACTACACACTGATATACACCTGAACATCAGCAGGAGAGGACTCTTTAAAGTAGAGACACTACATACTGATATACACCTGAACATCAGCAGGAGAGGACTCTTTAAAGTAGAGACACTACACACTGATATACACCTGAACATCAGCAGGAGAGGGCCCCAGGTTGAAGCCCCCTGCCTCTCCTCGGGTCTTATTTCAATGTTTTACAACATTTGGCATTATGTTAATTATTTTCATACAAAACCTTGCACTACAATAAGCTCACACACTCCTGGTGTTACTGACTTACACACTTCACATAGCTATTCCTTTATAAGCCTGCTTTATGAATATTTAATGTTACCCTCTGTAGCGTTCCTTTAGGGGAGCATATAGTTGAACCCTTATGTTGTGTTGGGGTCTCCCGTGACCCGTTTCAAGTTCAAATTATATAAGAACTACGCTCTAGTTTTTTGTATCGGAACAAGGCTTCATGATATCCTCCACAACAGCTACAAAACACTACAGAACTGATTTAGAAAATGTTAGCCAAGTCTGAAGGTCTCTAAAAAAAAAGTGTATAATTTGGTTTTTCTGGTCTGGGGAGACCAGCAGAATTGTTTTGGGGTCAGATTTGGCCCAATCAAGATTCACCTTTGACATTAGACACCCCTCCCCCCCCCTTCATCCACTGTAACAATCATTCAAAACTTTTGGGGGGAAATTGTATTCTAATAGTCTATTATAGTCAGATAACGTAATGATCCACTGTCTTCACTATAGGAAATATAATGAGTGAATTGAATCACATGTTTTACTTAAATATGTGGTGTCATGTGTTTGGGGCCATAAAATAAATAACAACAGGATTGTACGGTTATGAATGCATAATAAGTTGGTTATGATGTAGTTAAAACAATATTGGATGATAGTCATTATTTTGGACTGAGATAAATCATGGGTCAAAATGGACCCGCGAACACCATGACTCTTTTGACAGCTTTTGAACACAACACAAGGGTTAAGAAACTGCTGTTATGTGATTTGGGTGAACTGGCTCTTTACTCTACATTACTCTGTGGCACATTATAACATGTATGCATGTGAGAATGCTTCTACTCACAGACAAACACATCATGCAGCTTATCGAAACAGAAAGGTTTGTTTTTGATTATTAGAAAGAGTATATGTTGTTAAGCTTTGTGTGGGACAGGCCCGCTTCAGGAGGAGCTGCAGTGTTCAGATCCACCAACAGGGGGCAGCACTGATCTCACTTTATCTCTGAGATCTACCCCTGTACGTCTCTCTGTTTACTCTTCCCTTAAAGCTCTGTTTCTGTGTCAGCGGTGTCAATACCCTGAGGAAAAACCTATGAGTAGTAGGGTCGTGAAAATGAACTTAAAGCACATTTACTCTTATTATTATTATTGACTTATATCAGACATATTTGCAATTAACCTGAGTATCTACATTGGGCAACTTCTACTTCTAATCCACTGCATTTGAAGTGCATATATTTGACTTTTTATGTCGTTGCTTTGCAGATTTTACAGACTAAACATTGATTGTTGACTTGTGGAGTGACTGACTGCTGAGTATATCATCTTTTTTAATAAGCTTCTCTGTTTAACCCTCCTATTGTCTTCGTCCCCCTTACTTTGGTGTTCGCGGTCAAATTTGACCGGTCCTGTTTTAACTGCTATTACATTAACACAAAAACCATTAATCATCACCAAATGTCATTTAACACCCTTTCAAACTGTACATATTGTATCAGACTACTGGCATACATGAAAACTGCAGTAAATATACAAAGAAAGACACTGAACATGTGTGTGTGCCAGGTGTGATCCATGTGGGGGGATGGGCACATAAGAGCGGGACATGTGTCAAATTGTTCTGTGTGTGTGTGTGTGTGTGTGTGTGTGTGTGTGTGTGTGATGTGTGTGGTGTGAGTGTGTGTGTGTGTGTGTGTGTCAGGTGTGATTCACATGGGGGGATTGGGCACATAAGAGCAGGACATGTGTCAAATTGTTCTGTGTGGTGTGTGTGTGTGTGTGTGTGTGTGTGTGTGTGTGTGTGTGTGTGTGTGTGTCAGGTGTGATTCACATGGGGGGATTGGGCACATAAGGGGGGAACACATATATAGTGTGTGTGTGTGTGTGTGTGTGTGTGTGTGTGTGTGTGTGTGTGTGTGTGTGTGTGTGTGTGTGTGTGTGTGTGTGTGTGTGTGTTCTGATCCGGATGGTTACTAATTCCTTTTCTTTATGGCGGTCATTTTTGTTACAAAGTTGACTAAATCATCCAAAATTCAATGAAAGTGGTGATCAGCAATTCTCTATGTTCAAATGTCTACTGTGAAGGATATCATAAAGCCTTAATGCAATCGAATGTAAAACTGAAAAGTTATGATTGATGAAAGTAGTAAATCGGTCAGATTTGACCCGAAGACAACAGGAGGGTTAAAGTGTTTTTAGTTACATTTGTGTGTATTAGGGTTCTGTCCTACAGGCGCTTCGTGGTATTTCTAAAAGACCCTCGCTTTCTCCTAATTTCTGTCTGAAGCATGCCAAAAGTGTTTCACTAAATAGCCCTGACACATGATTGGCTCATTGAAAGCTGGTGCACTTGCAGGATTTGTGCTTTCTTTTGTATATTAATGGTTGAATGCACTCAAAAAGCGTCAGCTAAATGCAGCATAATGTAATGTCATCATTAAGCAACATGTTATCATATCTGCAAATACATGCTTTTTTGTATGTTATAATACAAATACTAACAGTACAAATGTGAGCTAAATATCTCTAAAGTCAATCTGAAGATGGGTGACTGGCTTCCTGCTGCAATGCATCTTGGTAGCTGTAGTTATATCTTCTCCTCTAAACATCTGTACACATGCTTGTACCTTATTCACTTTTTTTAAATACAAATTAAATGTGACTTTCACTTCTGCAGCGAGGAGAGGAAGAAGTGCCTCCTTCACACTAAACCTGCATTCTCTCAGAGTCATTACGGCACTTTTTGTTAACGTTGCCATTAAACTCTTTTCAAATGCTTTATCAAAACTGATTTTTTTGGTTGCAGAATTGTAAACAGTTATTCATGCAGACTGTTACGTTCCCTCCTGGACTAGGGGTACAAAGGGAAGTAACAACATACTGGGAGAGAGAAAAAAGGAGAAGAAACCGATTGCTGAAGCCACAAGGTGATGCTTTGATTAGTCAAAGAAAGTAAAGAGGGCTCAGCAGCCAATTAGCAAAGTAAGCTAATGTCAAACTAAAACAACTGTCTCATAAAACAAAGTGACTAAAGATACAACGGTACACTGGAGCACATCTAACAATAAACAAAACACAAGTTAAACTAGCAGGCCTCACACAGAGACGAGACGAGACACTACGAGACACTACACTAGGGTGACTGTGGCTGAGAGGGGTGCGGTCGTCTCTCAACCAGAAGGTTGTGGGTTCGATCCCAGCCCATGCAGTCAACATGTCGATGTATCCTTGGGCAAGATACTTAACCCTGAGTTGCTCCCGATGTGGCCAACGGTGTGTGAATGTGTGTGAATGTTAGGTCCTAGAGTAAGGTACACTGCTCTGTATGATGGGTATGAATGGGTGAATGACATGTAGTATGTAAAGCGCTTTGAGGGGTCTTAAAGACTGGATAAAGCGCTATATAAGTACAGACCATTACTACACCACACATGCAGAGGAGAAGGAGAGCGAGACTGCAGCCTTCCTCAGGTCCTTTATGGAGGCCCTGATTGGGGATTGGGAGCACCTGAGGGAGAGGCTGCACCTGGAGGGAGACAATCAGGGGGAGAGGGACACACAAACACAACACGGCACGTAACACAGACCAAGGTTTTTTTTTTCACGAGTGCCTTGTACAATCATTGAAATGCCCCTTTAGGAAAATGATGTTTTTCAATGCACATTAAAACATATGTATCAGGGGGACGGAGACCCCACTTTAAACCCTTTATGTTAATATGATCCAGTTTATCCAGAGGTGAAGGGTCACAGTGTGTAAACAGAAGTGAAGCTGCTCTTTTTAGGCTGTCGGTTTTTTTCCCGCTGTGAGGCGTCTCTGCAGGACTGGAGCTGTCGACGTCCGGCATGGCCAGAGCTCGGGGGGGTTGAGTGTAATTACAGCAGTTTTGCCTCATTAGCAGTGAGGAGGCGTGACCCTGAATCAGGTCTGACAGGAGGAGGGGCTGAGGGGAGACCTGATCCATACTCACTGTAACAATTGGTTGTTTTGATCCAGTCTTTTTATTATCCAACTCACTTCACTCAAAACTAAAATATGATTTATTTTTGTACAACAGATACTTTCAAACATGCAAACCAAACTGAGGTTGAAATAAGGTTCACAAGCATCCTGTAATTAAAAAATCGTCCATTTAATGTGGGATTTTGAGAGAATTTGATGTGAACAGTTTCTGGTTTCTTTACTTTTGTATCAGAATAATCGGAATCCCTTTGAGTTGTTCACAAAACATGACTTTTGAGTATGTGGATAATCACTTAATCGATAAGGCAAATATTCGATGGCGGAGTGTCAGTTAAATGAGTATCTCTCCAGTATGTGATTAAATGCATTTCCCACTGGATCTGATACATGCTGAAATACTATTGGTTGTTTGATACAGTCATTATGTTCTTATATCCAACTCATTTCACTCAAACAAGAGAGTGTTCAAGAGATACTACTTTCAGACGTGCAAACAAAAACTGACTATGAAATACGGTTCACAAGCATCCTTTAGTTCAAATATAGGCCACTTAATGTGTGATTTTGAGTTCCTTTTATGAGGAAAAAAGGTACAATTCTGGGATTTCATTGAGCCCTTTCTAGTTGCTTTACTCCTACATCAAAATCATCCTTCATAAAATGAGACTTTTGAGGACGTGGATAATCACTTTTTTGATAATGAAAATATTCAATGGCTGCAGAACTGGAGGAGTGTCAGTAAAATGTCAGTGTTTATGATGATATGTGAGTAAATACATTTTCCACTCCTGTTATTTTGGGGTCATCTCAAGGTTTTTTGCAATAACTCCAAACTGGAGATACTTGTCTTAAAGTCGACCTTTCAAAATAAGAGCAATGTGTTGGGGTGTTTCCTCCCTGAGGGATGTTAGCCTGCAGCTCGCCGTCCTGCAGGAAACCAAATGATGAAATTACATGAAATTAAAGGAAATAGCATGCAGGACATTCACCACACACACACACACACACGCGCACGCACACACACACGCAGCACGCCCGCACACACACACACGATGTGGGATTCAGTGGATGTGTGTGTCGGGGTGGGGCTCTGTTTTTCTTTTTGTGTCGACTGCGTTGTGTGTGTCTGTGTGTGTGTGTGTGTGTGTGTGTGTGTGTGTGTGTGTGTGTTGTGTGTGTGTGTGTGTGTGTGTGTGTGTGTGGTGTGTGTGTGGTGAGAGAGAGTCTGGATGGAGAGACGGGGCATCCCACTCACCTCTGCACGGCCGGAGACACACTGCTGCGCTGCTGTCATGGCAACAGCAGCAGTCACCACCGCCAGCATGGGCCACACACACGCACACACATGCACACACACACACACACACACACACACACACACACACACACACACAACACCACACACACACACACTGATATTTGTTTTTATTCTTTAAATTGTTAAATTTGCATTTGAAGAAATTATATGGTCGCAGGGTTTATAAAACCAAACAGATACATAAATAAAATAAATATAAAATAGCAATAACAATCAACAAAGCAGAAAACAGAGGATGTAAAAAAATGAAGAATCATCATAATAAACATTTAGTTTGACTCTCTAACCCACATCTAATTGCCAGCCACATGCATCTGAAAAAAGTGTTTCCTGTGTAAAAGGAAATGGTGTAATGAGGGTTTTTTGGCCTATCTCATCATCAGATGTCTTCAAACCGGACATGCTCTGCTCGCTCTGCAGGCAGCCTGCAGAGCGAGCCTCTGATGTAAATGCTGTATTAACGGGACAGAGAGACAATGCATTCAAACAGGTGTTGGTGTGATCAGCAGAACATCAGGTGCTGCTCGGACAGAAACACCGAGCCTCTTAAAGCTGCTGTCAGAAAGTAGGTCGGGAGAGGAGCGACGACTGTTTGCAAGCATTGTGTTTTCTTTGTTGTTTAGCGCGAGGACTGTGCCTTTTTCTCTTCCTCTTTACGCACAGGTGGGAGAAACCCGCCCCGCGTGCAGTAGGACAGCCCCCCCCCCCCATCTCTCTCTCCCCCCCCCTCTCTCTCTCCCTCCCTCTCTCTCTCTGGATGTGAGGACATTTCTCAGCGCTGCGGTTCGGGACAGCTCGCTGCTAACAGGTGTTCTGCAAACTGACCCGGTTTGCACAGAAGAACCGGCGCGGAACCGGATCTGCTTTTTTTTACGCGCAGGACAGGACAGCACGCGCAAAAGGGGCCAAAAGGAGGAGATTCAACCAAGTGCTTCTTCTTATTAGCCTGGGCTGTTCAGAGGGGGGGAGAAAGAGAGGGAGAAAGGGAGCGATGGCAACGAAAAAGGCGTGCGTGGATGCGCCCAAAAGGAGCCGGAGTCCGGTGGTTCTGGAGGCGGAGATGTTCGGGGAATTTCAGGACTGGTGTCTCCGGACTTATGGAGACTCCGGGAAAACAAAGACGGTCACCCGGAGGAAATACAACAAGATCATGCAGACTCTGTTGCAGAGCGACGAGTCGGACGGCGTGTACATGGACAACATCAACGCCAAATTCAAATTCTGGGTAAAGTCCAAAGGCTTCACGGTCGGAACCAACGTGTTGGGGGGGGAGAAGAAGAAAGGAGCCCCGGGGAAACCCGTGCTGTACGTCCCGGTCAAGACAACGGTAAAGTGTGTGCGTGTGTCTTTATAGTGTGTGTGTGTGTGTGTGCGTGTGGGACTGGATGTCCCGTCGCCGCCTTTATAACTTCATGATGATTTTAATGAAAGGTAACTTGGTGTTTTGGTCCCGGCTCGCCTTTCTGTTTTTTTTTCTTGCTGGTGCAGCCTCACTTTGTGTCCACATCCCAACATGAGCACTCTCATCCCTGCTGCCATGGCAACGCCGGTGCCTCCTGGCAAATCGCGGTGGTGAAAGGTGTCCTCGCTCTTTCTCTCGCGCCCCCCCCCCCTGTAGAGAGGTTAAAGTCCTCTGTGTGCACAGTGTTGACTCTTTATATCAGAAGCATTTTTTATCATCGTGCAGGTCTCGTGCATGCTTGATTGTGGTGATGCATGTGCGCGTTCGTGCGTGCGTGGATGCAAAGGCATGCTGGGCTAGAGGCACTAACTTAGCTCTGATGCTCCAGCATTTCTGACTGTCACATTTTAAATAACATTTTATTTATACAGCCCCCCATGACAAGTGTCTCAGGGATTTACATTATCAACATGAATGACAGTAAAGTATATGTTTTAATTCCAGTTAACACATAATACAAATCCATAGAATACATTTAAATAAATATATTAAAATAAATAAAATATGATAAATTATAATACAATAAAATATATTTAAATGTAATAAAATAGAATTAAATTAAGTTTAATAAAATATATTAAAAATAAATAAAATAAAATATATTTAAAAACAATAAAATTAAGTTAAATTAAATATATACAAAAGAAATTAAATATATTAAAAGAAAAAAATATTTAAATTCGATAAAATAAATAAAAATAAAATATATGAAACATTAAGCACGAGCCAGCCCTATTTATAAGCAATTTTTAAGCTTTATTAAAAAATAAAACTCCTGCTCTGCTATGTGGGGAGGGTGTTGCATCCCGAACACAAACTGGGATCTTTATAACTGAAGGCTCTCATTCTACTTTTGGAGACTCTAAGAACCATGCATCTATTATTACTTATCAAAAATGACACAGGGCATTCATTAATCTCCTTTGACAGACCAATCGAGGTTAAAACCAGTCGAATATTGGTCTTTGTTTTGCAGAAAATAGTCCCTCTATAGTCTTCGCACTTTTCCTCTCATTGTCCTGGGCTGATGCGGATCGGCACTCGTTGCTCTGGCAACACCTGTGCAGCTGCAGCGTTTCATTGTGCACGTGAAGCCCCGTTAAAGACTGCAGGAGAAACATTTATTTAGGAAAAATATATATCATTATTATAATTTCACCGATGCATTTGTCCCGGTGTGCGTAATTGGTAAGCACGTGATAGGGGGGGGGGGGGGGGGGGACAAAAGGGCCTGAAAGCGACTCGGAGCTCACATGTTTCCGGATGAAGGGGGAGGAAGTCAGGGCGCTCTCCATTCATCTGATATATCCTGCTAGTGATGGACACAGACACTCATAAATAAATAAAAGCATTGATAAACGAGGTATGACAAAGCATTGCAATAATTAAGTAAATGTCAATGTATGCATATTTACTCATTTAAATATCAGAATCAGAAACAGGTGTAACACATTCAAGGAATGTGCCTTATATGGTGCAGACATAAACACAGTTTCAGATCTCTGAAACAAAACATATTTTAAGAAAACTACTATCACATACAAAAATATAGCAATATATACCGGTAAAAATAAAATATAATATGTGCAGTATTGGCATGACAAGTGGAAAGCCGTGCAGATATAAGAGGTAGCTTTGTGTACAAATACACACACACACACAACACACTTATGTCTACATTTTTGTAGTTTCTATTAGCATTTTATAGTCTGAAAAATGTGTAAATATGTACATTATGTGTATTTCTGTTAGACACAAACAGACAGCTTTATTCCGTCTAAGTTTCTGGTTCTTTTTTAAGCTTTTTGTGGACGGAAACTCTGAGAAATCACTATTACAAGATGTAGTCGAATAGAAATAGACACACTGTACATGTTTACACATTTTGCAGACTAAGATAAGATAAGAAGTACTTTATTGATCCCAATTTGTGAAATGTTTGCGTTGCAGCAGCATAAAAAGGCATTGTAATATACAAATTAAAAGACTAGAAATAAACAAGAAAGTAGAAAATATACATATTGAATTACATAATTTCAGTAACACAATATAAAGCAAGTTATTATATATACGTGAGGCATGGAATATTAACTATATGAAACTACAGAGGGAGTGAGAGTATGTTTGATACAGTAATTCTGATTCAAAGATAAACGGAGCATCGCCCTCTCCATGTCTCTGTGCCAGAAAACAGACAACCACCATTTTAAATGAGTGCCTTCAGGGAATAACCCCATCCTGCTGGGACACAGAGTCTCTGGAGCTCCACTGAAAGCTTTGTTTTTAATGTCTGAATGGCACTGATCCCTCCACAGGTGTGTTACCTGTGTGAAAGCAGGGTTAGATTCAGGCCTTCACTAACCTGCTCTAATCTCCTCCTGAGATTCAGTTTCCTGCAGCAGGAGGGCAGGTGAAGCTCTGCAGGTGCAGCAGGACATGTTCAATAGCGTTGACTTTAGACCTCAATATACACCCCTTTGTTTAACTATTCAACATCCTCCAGGTGAGGTTTACAGGGTGGGATAATGGTTAGGAGTTAAGTAATCAGATGCATTTGGTTAGAGTCTTTAAACCGTGATTATATTACACTATTAACTATTATAAAGAGGCTGTGAATGCAAAAAGTACATTTATCACTGTATAGGTCACAATTATCACTAAATCATCATAGGGCTCTATCCTGCTGATGTTCAGGTGTATATCAGTATGTAGTGTCTCTACTTTAAAGAGTCCTCTCCTGCTGATGTTCAGGTGTATATCAGTATGTAGTGTCTCTACTTTAAAGAGTCCTCTCCTGCTGATGTTCAGGTGTATATCAGTATGTAGTGTCTCTACTTTAAAGAGTCCTCTCCTGCTGATGTTCAGGTGTATATCAGTATGTAGTGTCTCTACTTTAAAGAGTCCTCTCCTGCTGATGTTCAGGTGTATATCAGTATGTAGTGTCTCTACTTTAAAGAGTCCTCTCCTGCTGATGTTCAGGTGTATATCAGTATGTAGTGTCTCTACTTTAAAGAGTCCTCTCCTGCTGATGTTCAGGTGTATATCAGTATGTAGTGTCTCTACTTTAAAGAGTCCTCTCCTGCTGATGTTCAGGTGTATATCAGTATGTAGTGTCTCTACTTTAAAGAGTCCTCTCCTGCTGATGTTCAGGTGTATATCAGTATGTAGTGTCTCTACTTTAAAGAGTCCTCTCCTGCTGATGTTCAGGTGTATATCAGTATGTAGTGTCTCTACTTTAAAGAGTCCTCTCCTGCTGATGTTCAGGTGTATATCAGTATGTAGTGTCTCTACTTTAAAGAGTACTCTCCTGCTGATGTTCAGGTGTATATCAGTATGTAGTGTCTCTACTTTAAAGAGTCCTCTCCTGCTGATGTTCAGGTGTATATCAGTATGTAGTGTCTCTACTGGGACCTCTCTCCATGCTTTAATGTGCTGCAGCACCTCTTTTCACCCTCTGTCTGAAACCAGAGCCCAGTCTGCTCTGATTGGTTAGCTGGCCAGCTCTGTTGATTGGTCAACCGCTTAGAGATGTCCCCCGAGTGTAACATGGTGATGTCAATATGTTCTGGACGTAAAGCAGAATAGGGCCCCTTTAAAAGTAATTTTCCGTGCAAAACAATATCAGAAAACTGTTTTTAGACGCTCAAATGGTGAGATTTCCTATTTTTCTCAGTTTTCAATTACAATATTATTTGTGGAAATCTATTTTCATCTGGCTGCGAATATTTTTGTATTGTATAAAGTACCATATTTCAATGTTTTAATGTTGAAGTAGTCCAAAATTAATCAGATTAGATTCATTTGTTGTGCATTCCAATGGATTATGTTTAAAGCAATTACTAAAACTGGTGTTTAATTTGTTTCCAGACTAGATTTCATAGTAATCTGACCCTGCTGATTTCTCTGTGAGGAATAAGGTCTGCAGAAAGTCTAACACTTTATTAGAGGAGTGCAAACACCTTATATCTAATATCATAAAGCCTGACTCTGCTAATAAAAACAACACAAGCTGCTAATAATGAGTCAGAGGCAACCAATCAAATCTGTTTACATTCATCTGGGTTGTGTTATTCCCTATTTAGAAATTAGACGTCCTGGGCCAGGGGAGGAAGTGACACACACACGAGCTGACACACACACACACACACACACACACACACACACACACACACACACACACACACACACACACACACACACACACACACACACACACACACACACACACACACACACACACACACACACACACACAATGGTCAGTGGCTCCTGGTCGTACGGCTGCAGGGCGGGGGGGTGTGTCTCTTCTCCACCCCCCCGCTGCAGCTGCTCCTGGGGTGTGCCAAGTTTCTGTACGGGGGCATGTGTGTTTGTGTGTGTGTGTGTGTGTGTGTGTGTGTGTGTGTGTGTGTGTGTGTGTGTGTGTGTATGGGGGTGGGGATGATAGAGACAGAGAAGGTCTCTCTGTGTGTCACACAGGGCGGCTTCAGTGTGTGGCGGGACAGAAGCACACAAAACACACACACACACACACACACACACACACACACACACACACACACACACACACACACACACACACACACACACACACACACAGGCACGCACACACACACACACACACACACACACACACACACACACACACACACACACACACACACACACTTTCTTTTAAAACACAGAATTATTCTTCTGGTTTTCTGTCCATGTCTGTTCTGCAGAGTGTGGAGATGCACCCTCGTTTAGCTCTCATTATGTCCTGATTAGAGGATGCTACAGAGCAGGAGGAGGAGGAGGGGAACGGGACATCACACACACACACACACACACACACACACACACACACACACACACACACACACACACACACAGATGCACAACACACACTTTCCCCGAGACGAGTCAGAGTACATCCAGTTTAGAGATAGAAAAAGAAAGTCCTTTAATGCACCGTTTCTGCTGACATGAGCATCGTGCTGAACATGTTAGTGCGGCGAGCTGTTGCTTTTTGTTGCCATGTCAACTGGAATCTGTAAATATCTATGTGCGTCTCTCACACGCACACACACACACACACGCGATTCAATGATGCTCAAAAGTTAAAGTTGCATCGTGTAGTCACGACGTCCTTTGTATAAAACTTTTTATTTTTTAACATTCCTACAATCTATCAGACTAAAAGTTAGTATGTCCCAAAGCTGAACTAACAGGTAGAGATGTCAGGATACCAGAAATGTAAAAGTTGATACCTATAGCAGTGCATTACAAAATGTGTCTCTCAGGTTGTTATCTTTGTGCAGCTAGCTTTAAACTGTTTAAAAACGTTTTGGAACCATTTAGTAGTTTCTTTGTCTAGTAGGTTGTATAAGATACTGTATAAAAGAGGCACTTCTCCAAACCTTAACACGTTGGTAAATATATTTTAAAGACTATCTGCTTACTGTCTCGCATCTCCTCCCATTTCACATTTCTGCATTATGTCTTATGAACAGATTTGTGAATAAACCTTCTTGATAAACGGCCCCTAAATGTTTGTGTCTGCCCGTCAGACGTGCGGAGGAACATCGTCATTATTATCTGATTAATTAGTCCACGTTTCCCCTGAGAGCTCCTCTTGTGTGGCGAGGCCAGCGAGTCAAAAGAAGACGGCCCTATTATTCACCAGCATTTGCATTAATGCTGTTTTAAATTGCATACAGAATCCGCGGTTGCTTTTGTCTCTGGGTTTTTTTTTGTTTCGTCCCCCTCCTTCTCTGGCAGGGCTTATTAGAGGAAACGCGGTGATGGAAAAACGATATCCGACCCAAACAGGAATCAGAAAGTAGATTTTTGGACTAAAAGAGTGTCTGTTTGAGGCCAGAAAAAACGACTTTATGTCAATTAGAGCTGAAACTAACAAAGGTTCATTATTAATTAAAACGCCAATTATTTCCAGATGACCAAAAACTATTCTTGCTTCAATGCATAACAATGTTTTAGTCTGTTTGTGTTATATTGAACCTTTCCTGTTGATGCATTCAGTCGTTTTCACTGTATTTCGTGAATTTAATCAGATATATGAAATCAATGCTCAACTTCGCTGCCTTCTTAGCGAGGTCACCATAAGAAAGTAGTTGTTTTTTACCTGTATGAATAAATAAAGTCGATTGATTGCTCAGGAATCTAGATAATTTTTTTATATCACATCCTGATTTTCCTAGTTTATAAAATGTCAGGAGATAATGAAAAACATCAATCCTAGTTTCTAAGGGGCCAAGCTGATGTCTTTAAATGTCTTGTTTTGTCCCAAACCCAAGGATATGACATATTATATATATATATAGCAGGAAATCTCCATATCAGAGGGGCTGAAAACAGCTTTTAAAGAAATGTTTCCATCACAAAATACTTTACCAAAGGACTGATTATCAAACCTGTTGGAGATTTTTCTCTCAAACAACTAATAGATACCATTAGTCAACTATAGTCTTTACATTGAGAAAGAATTAACCTCTGAATGTAAGCTGGTGACTTTGATGAGCATTGTTCTTTGTAGGTAAGACGGAGATTCAGAAATTCAGAGAAACTGAGACAAGAAAACTCCATCAATGATTGGCTAGACAATCAAATTGGCCTATACATTGTCAGAAAATGGTAAAGGGTCCAGGGTGATGTCTTTAGAAGTCTTCTTTTGTCTGTCCTAAACCCCAAGATATTCACTTTAATGTGAAATCAAACAGAGAAGCAGGAAATCTCCATATTTGAGAAGCTAGAAAACTGCATTTTCTGTATGAAAAATGACTTTAACAATCAATCAAAATAGTTGCCGATTATTTTCCTGTCAGACTGCAGACGTTATGTGACGGTTACTGTACGCGCTGATGAAACACTGCTGCTCTTTGCATGTGTCAGTGTGTGTGTGTGTGTGTGTGTGTGTGTGTGTGTGTGTGTGTGTGTGTGTGGTGTGTGTGTGTGCTGTACAAAGAGGGGGTCGCTGCTCTGTTTCCTCCCTTCAGCACCCTCTCTGTTGCCATGGAGAGACCGCTCTTTGCTTTCCCATAGGACGAGAAATTAACACCATTTTTAACTGGCCCGGGGGCCTCCCCCCTGTGTGGGAGATAGTTCTGCTCCACACACACACACACACACACACACACACACACACACACACACACACACACACACACACACACACACACACACACACACACACACACACACACACACACACACACACACAGGAGTCTTTAAGACGGCAATAATCTTCCCACCGTCATTTTTAATACCTTTGCCGGGCCGACGTTTAACGAACTGGGACGGTCTGATAATGGACTCTGAGCCGTCATTTTCAAACCGCTTTGAGACTGAAACGTCAGCAGCCGGCCGGTGGGACCGTCTGCGTCTCGCTGGGATATCGGGGATGTCACACACTCTATCAAATAATGTTCATCATGGGAGCAGGCGGGGGGAGAAACACACACACACACAAAGATATGGATGTGGGACAAGAGCACATAATGTGGATTTAATGACAGGGCGTCATGAATTGAGGAGGATGGTGAAAGAAAAGAAACAGAAGCAGACATTTGGGGCAATGTGGAGGTAATGGTCTCTTTTGTCCCATAGTTTTAATGTCACACACACACACACACACACACACACACACACACACACACACACACACACACACACACACACACACACACACACACACACACACACACACACACACACACACACACACACGCTGACACACAGAAGAAGAAACAAGGGTTGTGTCATTGCTGTGTCCATTAGCAGTGTGATAGATTTATAGAGGGGGAGATGGGGCTTTAAAAGATGACCTGTTGTCACATCTGCAGTGAGATAATCTGAGTCATGAGTACTGTTGACACAGCCATCTTTACTCACACACACACACACACACACACACACACACACACACACACACACACACACACACACACACACACACACACACACACACACACACACACACACACACACACACAAAAAAGACAGTCCCTCTGACATCACTGCTGCTGCAACTTAAGCTACTTATTGTGAGGCAGGGCTTTCCGGTCTATCTGGTCCTCCCCTTGAAGTGAGGTAACGATACCAGACATTTAGTATCAGAGTCATCCAATTTGGCCCTCTGTACGATGTAGCATTGATGCCAAACGTCCCATAATGTACAACAATTTGAAGATGTTGCGGACTGGTTGGTTAGAATTTGTTTTGTTAATCTGCACTGTCTCATTTGATTTAATTTACAGAAAACTAGCAGTGGATACTTATTCCATGCTAGTTAACATTAGCTTGTTAGCAGTTAGCTGTTAGCTGCAGCTAAAAGGTTCTATAGAGTTGCACTATGATGCACTTGCTGAACAAAAAATCCATGCTAGTTAACGTTAGCCTGTTAGCAGTTAGAAACAGTCATGAGGTTCTATAGAATTGCACTATGATACAATTGGTTAATAAAAAAAATCCATGTTTGTTCATGTTAGCTGTTAGCAGTTAGCTGTTAGCAGCCAATGAGAAGAGGTTCTATAGATTTGCACTATTGGCGCGTTTCCACTACAGCGCGGAGCACGGTTTAAGAGGGCTGTGACGTCAGCGGCCCGTCTTTGGTTGCGTTTCCACTTGGCCTAGTACCGGCCGGCGGGTCCTAATTCACAGTTTTTCTGGCCTCATAAAATCGTGGGTCTAGGGCCAGAGACAACGAGGCTGAGTCGGGCTGAGTATGCTAAACTAGAGAGAGGATCGCTGGCAAGGGGGCTACAACAAGATGGACATATTTGACCGTGATTTAATTGTAATACACGTTTCAAAATGATGCCGAAGTAACAACATACTGATACCGGTTAGTAAAAACCATGAATTAATGCTTTGACAAGTCTGCAGACAGACGGCAGGCGAAAAACCTTTTAAAATGCGTGTGTTCTAAATGGAGATCGCTAAGCTAACGCAGTATATGCTCCGACCGTCCACACTCACAACAACGGCCTATACAGACATAAATAAAGCAGCGACTGTATTCACCATGACACAGGCAGTCTGTGGTTTGTACTTGTTTAACTTTTGTCTAGTTTCTGAACAGATATGAGGAGCTGTGAGCTCTGAGTGCTAACAGCTAACGGCTGTGTTGTTTTTCTGGGGTTCTCATTGAAGATGACGTCACGGCTCCGCCTACACTGCGTTACTATAGATACTACCCCAGTTCCTAAACTGTAATGGAAATGCGCCATAAAGTGAGCCAGTCCTAACGAGGCCCAGCCATACCGAGCGAGGCCGAGCGAGGCCGTGTAGTGGAAACGCGCCATAAGATGCACTCTGTTCCATGCTAGTAAACATTAGCTGTTAGCAGTTAGCTCTTAGCAGCTGAAGAAGATTCGGTAGATTTGCACTACACTTGATTAATAGAACATCCATGTTTGTTCATGTTAGCTGTTAGCAGTTAGCTGTTAGCAGCCAATGAGAAGAGGTTCTATAGATTTGCACTTGGTGAACAAAAAATCCATGCTAGTTAACGTTAGCTGATAGCTATTAGCAGCTGGTCAACGGAGGTTCCATAGAATGATGCACTATGATGCACTTAGGCGAAGGTCGATTATAACGCTATCCTTACATTTATAGTCTTTGTAAATCATACTTGTCAGTGAGAAACTTAAATAAACAGTTTTCACATCATTAAAAATAGATGTTAGAGAGGGAATTATGAGCTGTTAAACCAGTATAAAGGATTTAGTGTTCCTTTTTTAGTTTTTTACCATGCTATTGAGGAATGTCACTGGTATTGGCAGCGTGACTTCCCTTCCCACAACAGCAAAATATAATTCCTAAAATCCGGTTATGGCTTTTGGTTCTGCTGTGCCACCCGTAGATTTTAAGTGGCGTTCTGCGTGTCAGAATAAAACACCATCTTCACGTTTATGTGTCATCTATAAAAGTTGAAGATGGGTACATTTCTCCCCTCGGTGGATGTGATGTCTTCTGTCTTTGTGACCCAGCTGCTTCCCGTGAACCGCCCCCCCCCTCCTGACCTGTGTGTGTGTGTGTGTGTGACTGCCAGCGGGGGTGGGGGCAGCCGTCTCACCCCTCCAGTCTCCTAGCAACAGAGCGGTTTGGTGCGGGACGGGCAGAGGATGGGGGCTGGTCGTGTCCTACGGGATTATAAAGAGCAGAAGAAGAAGAAGAAGAAGGAGTTTTACGGTGTTGTCGGGCGATTAGGGATGCTGACATGTCTCCTTTTTGCTCCCGTTATATATATGAAAAAATAAAACCCTGGCTGCTGCTGATGAGAGTAAATATCTCCAGCTCTGCTCAACAGCTGTTCTCCTCGGAGATGCTGCGAGGCGCTGCCCGGCGGACATGTGCTGCTCTTAAACACACAACGAGAAACACACGGTGAATGTTTAACTCCCCGTTGACTTGTGTTTGGAAACTAAACGGCTCCTAGAAGCAGAGAGAGATGGAGAAAGGCTTCAGGTAGCAGCCTGGTCTTCGTAGAATCACGTTAACACACAATCCCAACTACTACCAACTCATTTGATGCTAATAAATCCCATTTCATTAATGAAGAATTAACATCATTTTTGAGAACCTACATATGTCAGGAATAAAAAAAGACCATCTTCTACCGTTTCTTTGAAGTAGAACTTAAAAAGAACAATTCATTCATTCAGGAGTCCGTTGTTCGTGTCCCGTGTGAAACCAAAAGTCAATGTTGACTTTTTTAAGCATCTTATTAACATACAATAATTATCGTGTTGTACGATATCTCGCCCTCTGCACGATGTATGATCAATAACGCCAAAGGTGCCATGTTGTTCTAAAATGTCACAATTTTCTCAAAGTGTTCAGTTTGCGTTGTTTTCTGGATCTGGAGCCATCCATGCTTTGTGTGTTACGTTGAAGAATAGGGACTTGTGAGCAGCCTGTTCGCAAACATAATTATTCCGCAAAAACAAAACTGCATCGTAAAAACGTTATGATAATAAAAGACCTCGTAAGCAGAAGGTCAATGTGTAAGGTTTGGAGCAAAAGAACACGGGACTTTTCACCAAGGAGAACAATGATCGTGTCCCGTGTGATATAAAAAGTCTACGTTGACTTATTTAAACTTAAGTAGGGAACCCAATCTACGTCACAAACTGACATTAAAGTGGACCTATCATGCTATATTTGAATAATATAGTGTAGGACCATACCTATATAAGGCATATTTATACTTTTTTTTTTTCAAAATACCAAACAGATCATGCATTTTAGCCATGCCTCATTTCGCTCAATTTGCACTTTTTTTTAGCTCTGTTTGTGTAAGGGCTGATTCAGTGAGAACAGCACCATCTACAGGCCTGGCATATGTACTACAGCGTCTCCAGCGCTTTCGAACGGCAATGGCCGTGGCTGTCTCCTCCTGATTGGTGGAGTTGGCCCAATAGCCGTAGCGCCACCGTCCTGACGTCAGGACAGTGTTCAAATCTGGATCAGTTTTGATCAGATCCGTTGCAGCCCCTTTTTTAGAGATTTGGGTATGGAGGAAAATAGAGAGGGTTGTGTTTTCTGACACTTGGTGAGTTCCCTGGAACACCGGGGACACATATTCATGTATAAAAGACGTACAAAAGTGCATTTTGCATGATAGGTCCCCTTTAAGCCGTTTTTTCCTTCACACATGATATGTTTGTGTCCGAAACGTTCTCGCTTACTGAAAATAGGATAAGAAACTAGGGTTAGGGTTTTCTTTTCCTTGCACATTGTCCGGAGTTGTTGGTAGTCAAGGCGGCGTCACGTAATTTCTACATAAACTACAGAGTTTCTTGCTGTTCCTTGAATTAGTCTGAGGATTTCAGTTTGGGTCCCACATACAGAGGTTTCTGAATCTCTTCTCTCTAGGTAATGTTGGCACTCTTAACCATGAATTCTCATTGGATTATTTATTGACTAATTGACTAATATTGGCAGCTCTTTTATTATATAAACTACTTATATTGTAAACACACAAACACATGACGTCAGTGGGATTGGAGAGTTGCTCAAAACAAGATCAGGTCACCCGAGAACCAAAAAAACCCCATTTATCTTATTAGAAGAAAACACAAGTGACCATCACGGATCATTTGCATATAAACAAAATGCTAGATATTACAGAGTTTGTTGTCGTAATGCTCAGGATATTCCCAAATGTTTAAAAATGGCTCACATTTCTATCATTGGGCTTCTGGTGATCGACCCATCCACACAAATATATACACTTATATACGGGTATATATAATATCCTGCGTTATATTTTGTACTGTACATTTTTACATTCAAGGTTTTATTCATATGCTCAGCAGCTACAGTGTAGAAATGACAATGAATCTTTCTGACCTGAGCTCCTCCAACAAAGCAACATACATAATAAAATACAAAAATACAAATTAAAAAGTAGTGCAAAAGTCTATATACATGTCAATAGAATATGATAGTTATATATGGTGTGTTGCATGTTTTGCACGTGTGTGCTTTCCTGCAGAATATCCCGTGCACTGGATGTTTTGTTGGGGTATGTTTCAGCGGTGTGGGTGCTCCTCTCCCCACAGTGGATGAGATTATCTAAATCCAGCGTGAATGGACCTGACACCATTGTGTGATGATGTCACTGGGAGGAAGAAGATGATGATGATGATGATGGTGACTCCACCGGCGATAGATTACAGCTGTGATGATGGGTGCAGGGTCGCCATTATTTCATTTATTATCATTACATTTAGACCGTGCTGACAGGAGGGGAAGAGGGAGGATGGGGGGGGGGGGGGGAGAGAGAAAGAGAGAGGGGCGCCGGATTAAAACAAACCCGCTCTGTGAGCTGGTTTTAGTTGCCATGGAAACGATCATTACCTCGCACTTGGGAGAGCACGAGAGGAAGGGGGGCGGGGGAGAGATGGGACAGAGAGGAGAGGAGAGGTGGCGGGATGAAGGAAACTGTCCTGTTTTAACATTCAGACAAACATGAGGATTTATGGTGCGTTCATTCTGTCTTTTCTCTGATGTCAGGGTGAGGACCTCAAAGAGCAGCAACTCTCTGTCAGATCATAAAGTGCAACGTCTAGCAGTGAGGTGGAAAGCAACTACTAAGTACATTTACTAAGTTACTGTACTTAAGTATAATCTTGAGATTCTTCTACTCCACTACAGTTCAGAGGTAAATGGTGTACTTTTACTCCACTACATTTATTTAATACCTTTAGTTACTTTGCTTTGAGAACACTTTCATGATCAATCACTATAAAACATATCATATATATTATTCTGAAATGGACCAATCTGCACAATGACTACTTTTACTGTCGCTACTTTCACTATATTTTGATGATAATACTTTTCTACTTTTACTTGAGGAACATTTTGAATGCAAGGACTTTTACTGAACAGAGTATTCCTACACTCTGGTACTTCTACTTTTACTCAAGTACAAGATCTGAGTACTTCTACTTTTACTCAAGTACAAGACCTGAGTACTTCTACTTTTACTCGAGTACAAGACCTGAGTACTTCTACTCAAGTACAAGATCTGGGTACTTCTACTTTTACTCAAGAACAAGATCTGAGTACTTCTACTCAAGTACAAGACCTGAGTACTTCTACTTCTACTCAAGTACAAGACCTGAGTACTTCTACCCGCTCTGCTCTCAGAGTTTACAGAGTTTGAACTAGTTGTCCCAAAGTGAATGTATTTATTGATTAACTTTCTGGAATGCTCACGTTTGTAATAGTGATTTTTAGATGTGATCCAGGAGGAGGCACTTTGTTAGAGATGGGTCTGTTGTCTGTGTTGTTTTGGAATCTGTGTCTGTTTGAAAAATGAAATGTCAGATCCTAGGAAGTGTGCAGAAATGTCAAAGAGAGAAGAGATGGGTGAGAGGCTGGAGGGGGGATACCTTTTTGATCACCGGACCCTCGTCTCACTCAAACAGAACGATCTCCCCACCTGAAACCCAATCTGCAGGAGCTGCCAGAGCCGGTCTCATATCTGCGTAGAACGTCCCAGATGCATTTTCTCACCTCCTCTTTCAGGCATGCTTGGATTCTAATTCACAAAGTCAGGCAGACTCATGCACCACATTTTCTACAAATTAACACATAAAAACACAAATTATTTCCAAACCAAAGAAAGTCGTAGATTAGGAACATCATATCATCTTAGAAGTGCTGGAAACATATTTAATAAACGTCCCAGATGCATTTTCTCACCTCCTATTTCAGGCATGCTGGGACTCTTTATTCACACATTCATGCAGACTCATGTACATCATTTTCTAACAGCATGTGTAGAAGAGGTGGAACGATATTTCATTAATGGCCCAAATGCATTTTCTTATCCTCTTGGGAGATTTGACTTTAAATTGGAATTCTTAAAATGTTATAATTTATTTGCAAATGCGTGCATGTACGTAATTTAGACAAATAACACATGATAAGACAACTGATTTAAAAACAAAAGAAGGCCAATATTAGTAAAACCATGTAGAAATAGTAATACAATAATTAAAAAAAATATGTTTAACTAAAGTAAAAATAGATATGGAAAGAAAGACATTGAGAATAAATATAAAAATGAAATAAGCAGAGGGAGAGGTGTGTTGGATCCAAGCTTTGCAGGGAGGGCTCTGTTTGTATTATTCGTCCTTTATATTCATATACATTCATCATACCACATGCCTACATTTACATTTATATTTGACTTGCATTAGCTCCTGGCATAAGGAAACCTCTGAGCAAAATAAATGTATTTTCTCCCTAAATATATGAAAGTTCTGGAGAGGAGATTGATGTTGAGAAACGCCGCGCTCTATGAATAAAAAGTGAAAAGTCTCAGCTCCTTAAATGTGATCTGGATTCTTCGCTCCACTTTTCAGTTTTATTTACTTTATTTATTTATATGGCACATTTAAAAACAACCTCAGCAGACCAACATGCTGTACAGGGAACACATACAATATAGAATAACACAATGGGAGTCAGGACGGTGGCGCTACGGCTATTGGGCCAACTCCACCAATCAGGAGGAGACAGCCACGGCCATTGCCGTTCGAAAGCGCTGGAGACGCTGTAGTACATATGCCAGGCCTGTAGATGGTGCTGTTCTCACTGAATCAGCCCTTGCTAAAACAGAGCTAAAAATTGTCAAATTGAGCGAAATGAGGCATGGCTAAAATGCATGATCTGTTTGGTATTTTGAAAAGAAAAAGTATAAATATGCCTTATATAGGTATGGTCCTACACTATATTATTCAAATATAGCATGATAGGTCCACTTTAACTTTATCTCCGGTAGAATTCTGATCAGGCATTAGCTCCGCCTTCTCTTTTTTTTTTAAAGCTAAGGACCCAGAATCAGCGTTTCTCTAACAGGGCTGAAATAGAGGGATATGAGGGATTTCTAAAATGCATGATCTGTTTGGTATTTTGAGCAAAACACATCATAGACATGCTTTATATATTGATATATCTGAGACCCATAATATATGCCTAAAAATAGCATGATAGGTGACCTTTAAAAGCCGGTGCAAAGAGGTGAGTTTTGAGCTCTTTTGCTGTATTTCTTTGAGTTTTGACTCAATGCAAGACATCTTTCTGACATTTTATAAAAACCAATAGAGAACATAATCAACAATGAATATAATACTACTTACATACTTTAGTTGCTGCCCTCTTCAAATCAGTACCACGGGCCATAAGTCTGTTAAACACCTGAACTTTTGAAAGAACATCCATAACGTCTGTTTGCAACTTATATATATCAATATTCCAATGACTTGTATATAGACTATTCTGCACTATTGTATCTGTGTTATTGTGTTGCACTGTTGGAGGAGCCTGTGACCTCATATTTTCATTGTCACAACTACACTGTAGCTGCTATACAAATGAAAATAAAAGCCTTGAATCTTGAGTTGTTTGCCGGAGCTAAATCTGAAGGCCAGATCTTGTGGAAAGTGTTTTGTAAACGAGCGTTACGGGGAAAGATGGAGGCAGGGAGCAGAGTGAAAAAGCCCCTTGTGGTGCAGCAGGATGGAGGCCGTTGTCCTGGCGATATCCCACTTCCACGCCGTGTCATATGACCCTTTGCCCAGCCCACCTGCCCGGGAGAAATCAGAAAGCAGTTTCTATGGCGACAGGGTCAGCTGTTTACAGAGGCAGGATGGAGCCAGAGGTGCTGCAGCGTCCTGTGGTTATTTTTAAAACATTTCAGACGCCAGAGACGGAGGTTCGAGACCCAGCTGGGCCGAGAGAGAGAGAGGGGGGGGTTGTTGTAGTAAATGTATCATCATTTAAGTATAACTTCCTTCTCTGGTTTGATTTTCCCGCGGTTTGAATTCACATCTAGCCTCTAATTCTCACTTCCTTAGGACAGACAGAAGGCAAGGCAAGTTTATTTATATAGCACCTTTCAACAGTAGGCAATTCAAAGTGCTTTACAAAAATCAAAGACATTAAGAAAATGGCATTTAAAAAGCAAAGATAATAAAAGAAACATTAAAGGTAGGGTAGGTAAGTTTGAGAAACCAGCTCGAGTGCGCAAGAATTTGAAAATACACAACCGGAGAAAATCTGCCACTTCCTTACAGAGCCCCTCCTCCAACACACACGAATGCGCACATGACCAATGAGGGCACGAGATAAGTTTGTGCACAGATGGAAGGCTGACAGGCAGGTAGGCCATCCAGTTATTTTAGCCTGGCCGGCTAAAATGATTGGTCGTGCTTTTCACAGTATTACGGCTTCCACAGATGACATTTTTTATGGATATTTTGTCAAAGCACTTAAGATATTCATTGCTATCGGGATGTTAAGAGCATTCCATGGAATATAACAAAAAGTGTATCTCGAGCCGGTTTCTCAAACTTACCTACCCTACCTTTAAAAGAAAAAATACATGAATAAAAGTTACAGTGCAGAGTGAGATGTGAATAGTTCAATTAAAAGCAGCGGCAAACAGAAAAGTCTTCAGCCTGGATTTCAGGACCTGCAGGTTTCTGGGAGTTTGTTCCAGATGTTTGGAGCATAATAACTGAACTTCTCCATGTTTAGTTCTGACTCTGAAAGCAGACCTGAGAGATCTGGATGGTTCATCATTTAGCAGCAGATCAGAAATGTATTTTGGGCCTAAACCATTCAATGCTTTATAAACCAGCAGCAGTGTTTTGAAATCAATTCTTTGAAGGTCGAAGAGACAACATTGGTTTGTAATTACCATGCATGCAAGTTTCAACCGTCTGGCCAACACTTCCTGTAATGTACGTTGCCTTTCTGAGACCTTCCTCTTTCCCTTGCTTTCTAGTGTATAAAGTGTTTGTGTTAGGGAATCATTTGCTCAACATTCGACACAGTTCATAATGTTCTCTTCTCACTGTCTCTTTCCCACGGCATAGGTCTACGGCCTTGGGTATTGCTGCTATCTCTCTTAAGGAGGGGCAGCGTGGGCGCATTGTTGTTTCCAGCTTATGACCGAGCACAAGCCGCCATGAGGACGTTTACTGTTCAGGGACGAAAGTTCCCTGGCGCACATTCTTTCGTATGGACGAGAGCTCTAGTTAGATTCAGGGTCCATATTGTTTAGTCTCGCTGATGAAGAATGTTGATTACCCTCAGCGAACTAGTTAAAACCTCCTACCAGAGGAAGAGTGCTTCAGAATTGATTTGGCATCTCAACCGCTGTGTCAACTCGTGGCTCAGGACGTCTTGTGAATTCTCCGGCCGAAGCTCCAAATAAACCGTCAGTGTTTGCCATCAGAGCTCCAGCTCTCCTCGTGTCTCTCTGATGCGGCTTTCACACCGGCGCTTTTCACTTTCTAGCTCCTCGCGAGAGCTTTTCTGGTTCAGCTCCCGTTTCCCTTTTCAGCTCCCGCTCTGTTCACACCGCCCAGAGCTGCCGAGAGATTTTCTCCCACAACAACAACGGGCCGGGGACTACGTCGGGTCGACGATCGTGTTGCTTTTAATCATACGAAGCCAGATTAAATTAAATAACGACTTCTCCAACCTTATACTTTTCTCCAGAGTGCCGTGGTTCATTGTTTATTAATGTGTTTCAGCGGCATTTACCGACCGCTACAGTGCTGGCTGCTCTTCAACGGGAGGTTATTCTCCCGTTAGCTCACACGGCTCTAAAGTATTCACTGTCTGACTGTCACACAAGCAGCTGTTACATATCCCCAGTTCCCCTTAAGTGAATGTGTGTCAGTCTGAATTGACGCTGTTTGGCATCACAACGCTGTTATGAAAGTGTCTCTGGTATAACATGGGTGATGTTAGCATAGCAACCGAAGCTAAACTGACTACTTGCTAAGCCGTTTTCTCCAGGCACATTTTACCGGCGTATTTTTCATTATGATTCTACTTGTGATAGTCGGACATGACAACCTGTACAGCCCATGTATTAATTCCATCCGATAGTTGCTATAATAACAAACAAAACGTCTGCCTGCTCTCCACAATGATCAATAACAGCGAACGGATGGTCAAAGTAAGGTTTCCTGCACGCCTCGACGTAAGCGACGCCGCGTCATAGCTCCAAAGCTCTTGCCTCTGGACCGACAACTTTTTGGAGCTGGAAGTGAACCGCATTCCGGAGCTATGACGCGCCGCCGCTGCGGTGTGAACAGGAAAAACCGGCGCTTTTCAGGCTCTAGCTCCCAGCAGGAGCTGGAAAAGCGCCGGTGTGAAAGGGGCATGAGTCCTGACTCCATCAAAGCTCCAGCTCTCCTCGTGTCTCTCTGAGTCCTGACTCCATCAAAGCTCCAGCTCTCCTCGTGTCTCTCTGAGTCCTGACTCCATCAAAGCTCCAGCTCTCCTCGTGTCTCTCTGAGTCCTGACTCCATCAAAGCTCCAGCTCTCCTCGTGTCTCTCTGAGTCCTGACTCCATCAAAGCTCCAGCTCTCATCGTGTCTCTCTGAGTCCTGACTCCATCAAAGCTCCAGCTCTCCTCGTGTCTCTCTGAGTCCTGACTCCATCAAAGCTCCAGCTCTCCTCGTGTCTCTCTGAGTCCTGACTCCATCAAAGCTCCAGCTCTCCTCGTGTCTCTCTCTGAGTCCTGACTCCATCAGAGCTCCAGCTCTCCTCGTGTCTCTCTGAGTCCTGACTCCATCAAAGCTCCAGCTCTCCTCGTGTCTCTCTGAGTCCTGACTCCATCAGAGCTCCAGCTCTCCTCGTGTCTCTCTGAGTCCTGACTCCATCAAAGCTCCAGCTCTCATCGTGTCTCTCTGAGTCCTGACTCCATCAAAGCTCCAGCTCTCCTCGTCTCTCTCTGAGTCCTGACTCCATCAAAGCTCCAGCTCTCCTCGTGTCTCTCTCTGAGTCCTGACTCCATCAAAGCTCCAGCTCTCCTCGTGTCTCTCTGAATCCTGACTCCATCAAAGCTCCAGCTCTCCTCGTGTCTCTCTGAGTCCTGACTCCATCAGAGCTCCAGCTCTCCTCGTGTCTCTCTGAGTCCTGACTCCATCAAAGCTCCAGCTCTCATCGTGTCTCTCTGAGTCCTGACTCCATCAAAGCTCCAGCTCTCCTCGTGTCTCTCTGAGTCCTGACTCCATCAGAGCTCCAGCTCTCCTCGTGTCTCTCTGAATCCTGACTCCATCAAAGCTCCAGCTCTCCTCGTGTCTCTCTGAGTCCTGACTCCATCAAAGCTCCAGCTCTCCTCGTGTCTCTCTGAGTCCTGACTCCATCAAAGCTCCAGCTCTCCTCGTGTCTCTCTGAGTCCTGACTCCATCAAAGCTCCAGCTCTCCTCGTGTCTCTCTGAGTCCTGACTCCATCAAAGCTCCAGCTCTCCTCGTGTCTCTCTGAGTCCTGACTCCATCAAAGCTCCAGCTCTCCTCGTGTCTCTCTGAATCCTGACTCCATCAAAGCTCCAGCTCTCCTCGTGTCTCTCTGAGTCCTGACTCCATCAAAGCTCCAGCTCTCCTCGTGTCTCTCTGAGTCCTGACTCCATCAAAGCTCCAGCTCTCCTCGTGTCTCTCTGAGTCCTGACTCCATCAAAGCTCCAGCTCTCATCGTGTCTCTCTGAGTCCTGACTCCATCAAAGCTCCAGCTCTCCTCGTGTCTCTCTGAGTCCTGACTCCATCAGAGCTCCAGCTCTCCTCGTGTCTCTCTGAGTCCTGACTCCATCAAAGCTCCAGCTCTCCTCGTGTCTCTCTGAGTCCTGACTCCATCAAAGCTCCAGCTCTCATCGTGTCTCTCTGAGTCCTGACTCCATCAAAGCTCCAGCTCTCATCGTGTCTCTCTGAGTCCTGACTCCATCAAAGCTCCAGCTCTCCTCGTGTCTCTCTGAGTCCTGACTCCATCAAAGCTCCAGCTCTCCTCGTGTCTCTCTGAGTCCTGACTCCATCAAAGCTCCAGCTCTCCTCGTGTCTCTCTGAGTCCTGACTCCATCAAAGCTCCAGCTCTCCTCGTGTCTCTCTGAGTCCTGACTCCATCAGAGCTCCAGCTCTCCTCGTGTCTTTCCCTCACAGTTTGTATTTCAGTTGTATGTAGTCAGATCTTGTACGAACTTGTTGGTGCAAAGACTCTGTCCTGTCAGCTGGAATAGATGAACGCTGTTAGATGCTTTGACTTTTATTGACTTCATTAAATAACTTTATTAAATAACAATAACAATAACTTTGCTTTAAACTTCTATTGCTTGCTCACTTCTTACCAACAGGTTGTGTGTGGAACTTCCTCCACAAGGACGCTTTGTGCTGAGTGTGAGACCACCTGACCCATGAGTCATGTGATCTAAAAATACTTCTGAAGTTGAACTTTATTTAATTTTTTTTTCATGTTTTGTGTAATTTTGATTTTCGAAATTTTTCCCAACGTTTTTTTTAAACGTTTGTTGTGTTTAATTGTTGGGTTTCCTGAAATGACTTTAAAAGGTATTCTAAAATAGTTTTTTGTTTTGTAAAATGTTCTTTTGCTTTCTTTGTGTTTTCTGCGACGTCGTGTGTTTTCTGAAATGTTTTAGATTCAAGATTCAAAGGTTGTAATGTCATATGCACATGAGCTACAGTGTAGACATGGTCCCGAGCTCCTCCAACAATGCAACATAGTTATTTTAGACATAAAACAATTAAACTAATTCAAAAATAAAAAAATAGTGCAAGAAAAAGTCAATTTATACGTGATTTTTAAACGTTTGTTTCTGAAATATTTGTCTTTTTGAAAATGTTTGAAATTATTTTAATAAATAAAATTAGCTAATATTCTCCCAGTGTCTGATTTCTTCCTTTAACTCTGCGTTCTTTTGCAATTTGAACTCTGACAAAAGCATTTTTAAACTATTACAATCACTTTTAGAGGACGTAGCTCACAAATGGTGCAAAGTCAAAGTTCACCTCACCGTGTTCTCTCCTCATAAATGAAGACTTTAGAAAACACGGGTGACCCTGATATCTTTGTGTGAGTCGGGACATTAAACTAATCTCTCTCTGTCTGTGTTCCAGTGCTCAGATGGGAATTCAGCCCAGGACAACTCCTCCCTGAAACGTGTAGCCGTGGTGGAGGACTTCTTCGACATCATCTATGCGATGCACGTGGAGATGGGCGCTGATCCTGGACGAGCCCCAAAACACGCCGGGCAGAAGAAGACGTACAAAGCTGTGAGTAAACCCAACCACATCATAAGAACCAGAGATGGCAGAAGTACACACATCCTTTCCTCAAGTAGAAGTACAGATACTCGTGTTTATAAATACTCTGGTAAAAGTAGAAGTACTGACTAAACTTCTTTACTCAAGTCAAAGTAAAGAGGGCTTTGAAATGTACTTCAGTAAAAAGTACCCATAACTAGCAGCTGTTTTAAAGAGTACCTGACCTCCCTTTATATTAATAGAACAATAATGTCATTGTTAGCTAATGAATGTTTCCATGCTGAACAACGGCAACATGACAACGTTTTCATTGGTCCCTCTTCTTTAGAGAAGACCAGGAAATGATGGATACACGGATCGTGTTTAAAAACCACATATTCTTTTTTCTGTGTCCTTGAATGCACCTTTCACACCAAAGAAAACCCCTCTTATGTGTCAACCTTTCAAATGCAAAGGTGTTATCATCATATGCACAAAAGCTGCAGTGTAGAAATGGCAATGAACTTCTTCTGACCTGAGCTCCTCCAACAATGCAACATATATAATAAAATACAAAATAAAATAAAAGAAAAAGAAACCTTCTTGGTAATAAATATGATTCTGATGTGGGTTAACAATCGGAGGTGTGGCGTCCTGCAGAATGAGGGTCTTTGTGTGCAGCTGTAGCACAGAGTTGGGGGATGTTAGCAGGACCCCTCACCCCTCAGGATGGGAGACAGATATTCCTCCCGCCCTGTAGAGGTCCTGTCATGTCTCATAGCGTGAACCCTTTTGAGGAGCAGCTTCAGTGGGGCAGGGCATAATATGGAGCTGTCACTGTGGCCTTCTGGGAGCCCAACGCTGCTCTGGGTGGCCTTCTTCCTCTCGGATGGCTTAAGGGCGGGTGGGGGGATCGGTGGCGGGGGGGGGGCGAGCGGGCACCCTGCTGTGGCTCCATGGTCACGTGAAGGTCGGCGTTTTACAGGAAATGCCAGAGGGGGGTGAGGGTGAGGAGGGAGGGTGGCACGGCAGAAACAGAGAGGCAAAGAGGTGGAGATGTCACCTGAGAGAGAGAGGTGGGAAGTAGTGGAGTACAAATACTTTGTTCCTGTACTTAAGTACATGTTTCTGGTATCAGTACTTTACTCCACTACTTATTTTTCTGACAACTTTTTTTTTACTTTTACATGTTGAACACAAATACCTGTACTTTCTACTTCTTACATGTTGAACACAAATACCTGTACTTTCTACTTCTTACATGTTGAACCAAATACCTGTACTTTCTACTTCTTACATTTTGAACTCAAATACCTGTACTCTCTACTTCTTACATGTTGAACACAAATACCTGTACTTTCTACTTCTTACATGTTGAACCCAAATACCTGTACTTTCTACTTTTACATGTTGAACTCAAATACCTGTACTTTCTACTTCTTACATGTTGAACACAAATACCTGTACTTTCTACTTCTTACATGTTGAACTCAAATACCTGTACTTTCTACTTCTTACATGTTGAACACAAATACCTGTACTTTCTACTTCTTACATGTTGAACACAATACCTGTACTTTCTACTTCTTACATTCCCAAACAGGCTGGTTCCTTTAGTTTGAATGTGTGTTTGGTGGCGTGATCATTATTATTTAGAGTCATTGTGTGCCTATTGATTTGAACACGATCCGTGTATCCATCATTTCCTGGTCTTCTCTAAAGAAGAGGGACCAATGAAAACGTTGTCATGTTGCCGTTGTTCAGCATGGAAACATTCATTAGCTAACAATGACATTATTGTTCTATTAATATAAAGGGAGGTCAGGTACTCTTTAAAACAGCTGCTAGTTATGGGTACTTTTTACTGAAGTACATTTCAAAGCCCTCTTTACTTTTACTTGAGGAAAGAAGTTTACTCAGTACTTCTACTTTCACCAGAGTATTTTTAAACACGAGTATCTGTACTTCTACTTGAGTAAAGGATGTGTGTACTTTTGCCATCTCTGTGGCTCATTACCATTTCAATTTGAGTCACAGAGGGGACACATGTTGATGTAGAAGAGACATGAAGAAGAGGGGACACATGTTGATGTAGAAGAGACATGAAGAAGAGGATTTGACATAATAGGTGACCTTTAAAGAGGACAATAACACCATATGCCTTTTTGTTCAGGGCCTCAAACCGTACAAGTGTGACGCTTTTATGAAAACACAATTCATTTCACCTCATCTAGATATCACAAACCACTGACCCCACACTCTCACTCATGCACGAATTAAACGTTTTTTTGCTGCTATTCTTTCTGACTTCTTGTTGTCCCCCCCCCCTCTCCTGTGCTCAGATCGCGGAGACGTACGCCTTCCTGCCCCGAGAGGCGGTGACTCGGTTCCTAATGAGCTGTGGAGAGTGTCAGAAGAGGATGCACATCAACCCAGCACGGCCGAGTTCAAAGGTACCGACGCACGCTAATTCTGCAGACATCATTAACAGACAGGCTTTTCTTTATAGATCAACCTTTAGGAGAGGATAACGCTCGGATCCTTTGACACACTGACATGGGAAAGGGTTAATTACTGCTCTGTGTTGCATGCTGGGATGTTGGAGACCAATCAACCCTTTAGTGCAACAGGAAGGCGTTATGGTTGCAGGTTTTTATAGAATAATTAGAATCAGAATCAGAATCAGAATCAGAATCCCTTTATTAGCCCCACAGAGGGGAAATGTACATTGTTACAGCAGAAAGCCAAAGACAGCTTAATGTTAACTAATGGCGCTTTTCCACTGCAGCACGGAGCACGGTTCTTTTTTTTGCGTTTCCACTATAGGGCTAGTTCCGGCTAACGGCTACTTTTTCACATTTTTTCTGGCCCTCCAAAATCGTGGTTCTTTCCGGGCCAACAACCGGACTGAGTATGCTAAACTAGTGAGAGAATCGCTGGCAACTACAACACAATGAACATATTTGACCGTGATTTAATTGTAATACACGTTTCAAAATGATGCCGAAGTAACAACATACTGATACCGGTTAGTAAAAACCATGAATTAATGCTTTGTCAAGTCTGCAGACAGACGGCAGGAGAAAACCTTTTAAAATGCGTGTTTTCTGAATGGAGACCGGCTAAGCTAACGCAGTATATGCTCCGACCGTCCACACTCACAACAACGGCCTATACAGACATAAATAAAGCAGCGACTGTATTCACCTTGACACAGGCAGTCTGTGGTTTGTACTTGTTTAACTTTTGTCTAGTTTCTGAACAGATATGAGGAGCTGTGAGCTCTGAGTGCTAACGGCTCCGCCTACACTGCGTTACTATAGTTACTGCCCCAGCTACTAAACTCTAATGGAAACGCAGCATAAAGTGAGCCTGGCCTACCAAGGCCTAACTATACCGTACTAAGCCGTGCGAGGCCCTGCAGTGGAAATGCGCCATCCACTGCAGGGCCTCGCACGGCTTAGTACGGTATAGTTAGGCCTTGGTAGGCATGCATACAAATAATATTAAAGACACATCTTGTAACAGTTCTGAAGATATAGCATCCATATTGCAGAGTTATTATTGCAGGATTTGATCGAATCATTTAATCAGAATCAGTACATTTAGAGGAGATGTCGTTGAGTGCTTACAACAAACATATTAACAGGAAATACAAATATAAGAGAGGTCCTTGTTAAAGATCAATTTATCGGGCCGATTAATGGCATCTTGCATAACGCAGGCTAATGAAAAGTATGATAGTATTTCACTGAGCCAACGCTAGGAAGGACGCTACACTAACCTTGTTTATTTGTATTCATTTATAAGTTGATATATTTTCATCGTGTCTCAGAAACAGGTTTGCTTCCTGCTGATGAAGTCTGATATCAAGTGAACTCAAAAAGAGTGGAAATCTGAATTATCTGTTGACTTTTATGGAGATTGACTTAATGGTACAATATGTTACATTCCCGTAGTAAAATGCTTCTTTTATGTTAACTTGTTTGTTTAGTTATGGTTAACCCCTAGTTTAATTGTTATATTCTACCAGATGCAAAAAACAACAGCAATAAATCGCCATCATACATCAGCTATTGGCCTTCCCTTTCTCTAAATATTGAGGCAGGGGCTCAGTCAGTAGGGGCTTGGACTGGGAGCCGTAGGGTCACCGGTTCAAGTCCCCGAACAGACTTAAATATGGAGTGTGGACTGCTACTTGGAGAGGTCCCAGTTCACCTCCTGCCCTGCCGTGGTGCCCTTGAGCAAGGCACCGGTCATCCCCCTTCCCCCTCACTCCCATTGCTCCCCGGGCGCTGTACAACAATACTAGACTCCTGGTACTAGGATGGGTTAAAAGCAGAGAACACATTTCACTGTGTGCTGTGTGCTCTGCATGAGAGACCATTACAGAGGGGTTCATCCCTCACAATATTATTATATTATTAATCCATTATTAAATATTTAAAACAAGTCAAGAACATAAATGTAAAATATAAAAATTACAATATAAATACTAAAGTAGTAGCTACAGTATGACAGCTGTGTAGTAAAGTTCACAGTAAAGAGAATATCTACAGGGATAAAAGTCCAACATGCACGTTAATAATTCATCATCGCAGTCATAGAAACGTTTTTCTGTTTGTTTATTTCATGCGATAACGTCCTGTTAACACGTTATATGACCTGATGTGTGCTTTTAGGTGTTTTGATATTGAACATTCATTAATAAAACATATTTTGTGTAAATATATATATTTATATGGTATCCATCCCCTGCATGTTGTAACAAAGCCTCTAGAGGACGATCTATTCACTGAACTGACCCCAGAGTCCCTCTAGTGTTCGCTGAGGGGACTGCAGCGGGGGTTATAACATTATAAGATCAGATCAGACTTTATTGATCCCAAATTGGGAAATGTTTGCGTTGCAGCAGCATAAAGAACAACAAAATAAAACGAGGCATTGCACAAAAGAGTAGAAATAAACAATTCTAGACATTAAACATCTCAAATTAGAATTAAAACAGCATTAAAAAGTAGAAAATATACAGTAGACCGTGAAGATAAAACATATATAAAGTCTGACAATGAAACACAATTGAAGAGCTTTAGACACAATATAAAGCAGGATATTATTTACATTATTATACTGTATGGTGACAGTTCAATAGGTACTAAAAGATACCATGTTGAAACGTTGACTACTTAACCCTTGTGTTGTGTTCGAAAGCACCGTTCATGGTGTTCGCGGCTCAGTTTTGACCCATGATTGATCTCAGTCCAAAACACAAAAAAATAATGACTATCATCCAATATTGTTTGAACTACATAATAATTAACTTATAAATAATGCATTCATAACCGTACAATCCTGTTGTAATTTAATGTTATGGCCCCAAAACACATTACACCACATATTGATCACGTGCATGTGTGAGTTCAGGTTCAAGTGTTCGTGTCAGATTCTTTGAGAAAGGTGGAGTTCCCGTGGGGGGGGGGGGGGGGGGCAGAGGGAGGGGGACCAGGTGCATGTTGCGAAACATTATTGTTACAGTGGATGAAGGGGGAGGGGGAGGGGCGTCTAAAGTCAAAGATGAATCTTGATTGGGCCAAATTTGACCCCGAGTCACCCACAACAATTCTGCCAGACCCCAACACCAAATTATACACTTTCTTTTTTTGGAGACCTTCAGACTTGGCAAACATTTTCAAAATCAGTTCTGTAGTGTTTATATAGCTGTTGTGGAGGATATCATGAAGCCTTGTTCAGATACAAGAAACTAGAGCGTAGTTATTATATAATTTTAACTTGAAGCGGGTCACGGGAGACCCAACACAACATAAGGGTTAATATAAATAATTTATATTGAAGGGAAAGGCAAACACATGAATAAATGGACAGGGATAGTTCAAATCAACTAATTAAGAGCTATCTTTGATGAATACAAAACATATATTTTATTATTAAATGACATTTATTCAGTATTTTGTTTTTTTCTTAACATATCTGTATTTTTTTAACTTTTTGTTGATTTCCACCGAATGTCTCTTTATGTCTGTTTGTATTTGTTATGTTTGCTTTTTGAATTTTAGTTTGCTTGTTTGTTTTATATTCTTATACCTCATTAATGCATATGAGGCGAGAAAACTAGAGATTTTATCATTGATATTTTTAATCTTGTGTGGGGTTAGGGTCAGACGGATCCCATGTCTTTTTATCTGCAAACTAACAGGTATTAATAAACAACCTGACCCTGTTTCATCGTGCAAACAGACCCAGTCCTCTATTTATCTGTGCTAAATATGTTTGGTTGTTTATGGAGCAGTGGCGGTTCTAGACTCATTTTACCGAGCCAATCATTTAATGAGAGGGGCCATTGAATGCAGGAAGAAGGAGATTTTAATATTTAGCATTATTGTTTTTTAGTAACTGACTTTAAAAAAAAAAATGTTTGTTTACTTTGGCCCAAGATACAGAACATTAAAATAAGTTTGGGGTAAAAAATACATTATTTCACAACATGTTATAGTCACAACATTTGTTTCAGTGACTTAGTTTCCACTAAATTACATGACTGAAAAAATCACAGTAACTTAGTAACGAAAAGGAATTGCATTATCATAGATGTATTCTTTTGGGGGGGTCCAAGCTCCGTGTTGCAGGGGCACCGTGGAACCTCCATGCTGGAGGTATGGGGATTATAGTGGAATTATTCAATATTTCTTTGTATATTTGTGTGTGTGTAATGTGTGTGTTTCTCTTCCTCAGAGAACGACAGGCCCACCTCCCTGGTCCCGGACCTGATCGACTACAACATGCCGCTCACTGCCACCTACCTGAAGCAGATGAAGCTGCAGTGCATGACGCCCACCGAGAGGGTGAGTGTTCTCTGATGGATTCATTAGATAAACAACATCTGCTTTTTAACTAAGTAATCACATTTGTATTTGTCAGGGAATCCTTTGCCTGCATGTCCTCCTCCTTCGCCCTCTGACGCAGATGCTCCAACCTTGGGCAGCATGCTATCTCCCTTAAGGAGGGGCTGCCCTAGCAATTGTTGTTACCAGTTTGTGACCGGGCACTGTCGGTCAGAGATAGTTGTTGTTGTGGGACACCTGGAACACATCCTTCTCGGGGTGTAGATGACCCGAGCCATAAGCGACAACTAATGTGATTCAGTGTCCTCAGCTGTTTAGTCTAACTATGAAGAATGTTGATTATTACACTCTGAACTAGTTAATCATACGAGAGGAAGAGTGCTTCAGAATTGATTTGGCATCTCTACCGTGCAGTCAGACCGTGGCCGTGACATGTCTTGTGAATTCTCCTGCCGAAGCTCCAAATAAACCGTCAGTGTTTGCCACAAAGCTCCAGCTCTCTCGCGTCTCTCTGAGTCCTGTTTACAATTGCTTCAGAAGTTTCCCTCACAGTATTGACTGGAACAAATCCTCTGGTTCATTGTCTTTTTGTCTCACGGAGGAGAATCACTTGGTGCAGAGAGAATCACATCTTTCTTCTACCTATCTTTTTTTTTAATTATTGGTACATTTTTAGTTGTTTGTGTTGATTTTTTGGGCCATTTATCTTTTATAACATGTCCTCTTTAATCCTAATAGAAAGAAAACCTCCATAATTTACATTTAGGCGTTTGTTCTACTAACTATCAGTTTGTTTGCGTCGGGCGGTGGTGGCGAAGTCCATAGGGACTTGGCTTGGCAACCAGTTCGAGTCCCGGAAAGACCAAGTGCTACCGAGGTGTCCCTGAGCAAGGCACCGTTCCCTACACTGCCCCCCCGTACATAATGGCAGCCCCCTGCTCCTACACTAGGATGGGTCAAATGCAGAGAAACCGTTTTGTTACATAGTACCTGTTCTACGTAGTGACAATAAGTCTTCTTCTTCAATCATCTTCAATTTCTCCTAAATTCATACAAGTTTTTATGGCAGTGTTTTAGGATTAGTGATTTGTGATATCTGTTATGTATTTACTCTATTCACCTGTAGTGTGTACAACAGATATTCATATTACCTTACAGATCTTTAAAGGCCGTTTCCTCTCCTCCTCTCTCAGCAGAAACATCTCACACACACAAATTCTCCACTTTCATTCCTCTGTATATTCTGGAGCTTTCTACACCATTCACACACTCATTTACACACACTTTTTTACTAAAAGAACATGCAGAAAAGGTCGTCTTTAAAGGCAGTATTACAGTGTGTTACATAGAGATATCTAAAATCCTCCACGTAAAAAACCTATGACTCTAATATGTCAACAACATTGAGCCTGGCTTTATCCAATATTCACATTTCTGGTCTGGAAAACTATGCACATGATGACATATTTACTAACATAACGCCTCATTTGCATGTTTAAACATAACATTTCAGAAAACTTGTAATACAAAAAAGAATTGTGTTAATGTCAGTAATGAAGTGGGGAAGTTTCATGGTGATATCTATTAGTGCATTATTTTACCCTATTCACATGTAGTGTGTACAAGAGATATTAATATTACATTACAGATCTTTAAAGGCCGTTTCCTCTCCTCCTCTCTCAGCAGAAATATCTCACACACACCAAATTCTCCACTTTCATTCCTCTGTATATTCTGGAGCTTTCTACACTCATTCACACACACTCATTTACACACACTTTATTACTAAAAACATGCAGAAAATGTGTTTTTTATGGACATATTTTCTGTTTCATGGAGTGATGCAAAGACATCCTCTCTGTTAAACCCTTTGACTAAAATGTCAACAACATGACACAACAAAATGTAACACGTGTAATACAAAATATAATTGTGTTAATGTCAGTATTGAAGAGGGGAAGTTTCATGGTGATATCCGTACGTTTATTTTCTTACCCCATTCACCTTTCGTGTCTCCTCCCTGCTGATGGGGGAGGAGCGCTGAGTTAAATCAGGATTATAATGACGTTGTGTGAGAGACCCCTCCCATGTTTGGCTGTCACAGAAACCCTCAGAAACCCCCGTCAGTAAAGTGAAGGCAGCGCGATGATAATGTAGAACCTCACTGGCACATAATTAGGATTATCCGGAACAATGACCCGGACTGAGATCTGTGGGTGAGTACAATTAAAATCGCTGTCGGTCTCATCTGTGTGCAACGAGAATAATTTAATAATTAACATCACGAGAGGTTTATTGTACGTGTTGCAAGAGACTTGGGGGTTTAGTTAGAGTGCAGCAGCAGAAGGTTTGGTTTGTTGATAACAACTGATCAGAGGAGGGTTTGTGGATGAATCTGAAACTGTGTGCACATTGTATGCAGAAGTGATTGATACAGTACATTTTATAGAGAAATAAACGATATGAAGTGGTGAAAACATGCCTGATATTTGTTTTCCATAACATAACATTACATTACATTACATGTCACTTGTTAGACGCTTTTATCCAAAGTGACTTACATACTCAATACTGTGGACAATCCCCACAGGAGCACTTTGGGGTGAAGTGTCTCAGGGACACAACGACATGCTGACTGCAGTGGGGTTTGAACCTGTGACCTCCTGATTTAAAGTTCAGCACACTAAGTTCAGCACACTATCCCACTGAGCCACACATATATTTTATTTGTTATTGTTACTAACTTTCAAAAATGATGCAAACTGTTTTTTTGGATAGATTCTTTAAATAAAAGTCGCTTCTCACAAAACTGTTAAAAAACGTCTGAAGATATATTTGATCTCAACATGTTAATTGATGGAACGAGCAAGTTTATATATTTACATTCTGTAAGTTTACTCTTTAAGTGCTACAGCTTAAGTTTTTTGTATTATATACTAAGATTAACGAAAAGCAGCAAATCTTTGTAAATGTTTCCCATATTCGCTTAAAATACGACTCAAACAGGAGATAGATGTTTTTAGATAATGTTACTTTGCTAAAAACTTCTAGAAGAATAATTGATGTGGTATAGTAACGCTTAGCAAGTCTATTCTAGCAGCAAAGTGCTTCAACTTTATTGTTTGTGGGTCAGTTTTAAAAGTAAATCTGAGAAAATGTAAATGAAGCATAGACATTAGTAATGCTGCGTTTCTTAATGCTTAGAAACTCTAATTAAAGACTCTCCTCCCCGTTGTCTCCCACTCTTTCTAAATTGCTCAATTTAAACTCTTTAACATTTCCCCCGGTGTTTCACTTCTGTTTGTGTGCTCGGATAACGAGATTATATTCATCACGCAGTCGTAGTTTTCCTGCCAGCTGAGAGAGAAGTCAGTGTTTCTGTGAGCAGGAAGAAAACTGTTGGCGGATATCATTTCTGTAGTTTGGAGCCAAAAGCTCAGCGTTTGAATAGTTTGTGAGATTATTCCTCTGCTAATCCTCCTGGTTTAAATCATGTTTGTGTTCTACAACAAACATCTTAAGGGTCTCTACGTAACAGAGTTAAAAATAGCACACTTACAGATTTAAGGAGGAAATATCCTGCTCATGTTCAGGTGTATATCAGTATGTAGTGTCTCTACTTTAAAGAGTCCTCTCCTGCTGATGTTCAGGTGTATATCAGTATGTAGTGTCTCTACTTTAAAGAGTCCTCTCCTGCTGATGTTCAGGTGTATATCAGTATGTAGTGTCTCTACTTTAAAGAGTCTCTCCTGCTGATGTTCAGGTGTATATCAGTATGTAGTGTCTCTACTTTAAAGAGTCCTCTCCTGCTGATGATCAGGTGTATATCAGTATGTAGTGTCTCTACTTTAAAGAGTCCTCTCCTGCTGATGTTCAGGTGTATATCAGTATGTAGTGTCTCTACTTTAAAGAGTCCTCTCCTGCTGATGTTCAGGTGTATATCAGTATGTAGTGTCTCTACTTTAAAGAGTCCTCTCCTGCTGATGTTCAGGTGTATATCAGTATGTAGTGTCTCTACTTTAAAGAGTCCTCTCCTGCTGATGTTCAGGTGTATATCAGTATGTAGTGTCTCTACTTTAAAGAGTCCTCTCCTGCTGATGTTCAGGTGTATATCAGTATGTAGTGTCTCTACTTTAAAGAGTCCTCTCCTGCTGATGTTCAGGTGTATATCAGTATGTAGTGTCTCTACTTTAAAGAGTCCTCTCCTGCTGATGTTCAGGTGTATATCAGTATGTAGTGTCTCTACTTTAAAGAGTCCTCTCCTGCTGATGTTCAGGTGTATATCAGTATGTAGTGTCTCTACTTTAAAGAGTCCTCTCCTGCTGATGTTCAGGTGTATATCAGTATGTAGTGTCTCTACTTTAAAGAGTCCTCTCCTGCTGATGTTCAGGTGTATATCAGTATGTAGTGTCTCTACATGTCTCCATGCTTTATGTTCAAAAAGCTATTATTTTTCTCATACTGCCTGTGCTGCAGCACCTCTTTTCACCCTCTGTCTGAAACCAGAGCCTAGTCTGCTCTGATTGGTTAGCTGGCCGGCTCTGTTGTGATTGGTCAACCGCTTAGAGATGTCCCGCCCCCTTAGCCTATCACGTACATTGTGTTGGAGCCAGTTTTTGTTGAGGGTTATCTGGGTTAGCTGTGATCGTAAAAGTCATGAGAGTGAATTATTTGGTGTATGGAGAAAAGAGGAGGGGACCCAGGATGGAGCCCTGAGGGACACCAGTGATTAGTCCGACACAGTTGTATAAACTTGGTGCCAGTTAAATGTATACAAATGTACATTATAGGGTTTTGAGCTAGTTGCCAGAACTTTGAAAAACAGTACCATGAGATGCAAAGATAGACAATGTTCCTTCTTCATTTGATCTCTACGGGATAAAAGAAAAACTCTTTGATGTGAAAGCGTGAAGAGACCTCCCTCTTCCTGCACATCCTCTCACACTTTCTCCCTTCTCCTCCCGTCAGGATGACAGTTCTGTGAGCAGCGAGGACATGATGAACGGCGTTGAGTCCACATGGATCGCCTCTCAACCGCCGGCAGTGCCTGAACCAAGCCCGACTAACGGAGAGAGAGTCAGCAACCAAACGTCCGCCGTTAAAGAAGAGGACGGTAAGACAAACTGTTTATCCTCCTTTTTCTTGAGTTTTATTTACATCTAAATAGAGGGGGTCAGTGATGACATATTTTGTAGGCCTACCCGGAAGTAAGCATTGCAAGGTTCCCCTCGACAAAAAGCCAACGGGATTTTTCAATTGGAAGTCAGGTCACATGACTTCACGTCGCCACCGCTAAGCTAAAGGGCTAATGTTGGGCTATAAAGGAACTACAGCACGGTCACATGACTTCACGTCACCACCGCTAAGCTAAAGGCAGCTAATGTTGGGCTATAAAGGAACTACAGCATGGTCACATGACTTCACGTCACCACCGCTAAGCTAAAGGCGGCTAATGTTGGGCGTGATGCCGTTTAATCATCTCATTTAGACACTTGTTAGAAACGTTTTTAAATTCAACAGTGGGGTATTTACTGACGTATTTTATGTCGTTGAACAACATGTTAAAATCTCTTCAACTTCGGTTAACCTCAAACCTTATTTCAGGCCAACCAAAAACACATTCAGAAAACCATTGACTTCCAGATGATGGAACCGAAGTGTAAAATGCTAACACATTTCTGGGGTTTTAGGACTCATTCCTATACCATTCTAGTTTGAGAGAAGGGTGCAGATCAGTGTCACACAGGAACAGCTTGGCCTATTCTTAGTGGACTAATCCAGAATAAATCCACTCTTACATGAAGGTGGGGGGGGGGGATCAACACAGCCCCAATCCATTGTGCCCCCCTCTGTGTCGGGGTTTACAGAAGTGGGACAAAGGCCTTCAACGATTAGGATAGAAAAGACACAGATATGGAGAATATATGTTTCTGGGGGACGTTTAAAGGTGGGGAACAGGTACAGTATATGGTGGGAATATGCAGGAATCAGCACATGGATATAAACTGGGTTAAAAAGCAGGAAGTGACCGTTCCCCTCCCCCGACAGTCCCTCCGTCAAGCTGTGTTATATATATCAAATATAGTGTATTTTGCACGCATTTAAGACTGCATACAATCCAAAAATATGTCGAGGAGATCAGAAGCTCCTTTACTAACGGAGAGAACAAACAATAACAAAACCATAAAACTAAGCTAAAAAATGTGCGGGAAATCTTGGAGATAGTGAAATAAGGTCTGTGGTTAAAACAAGCTGAAGAGATTTTAACATGTTGTTCCGTGCTGTAGTCAGTTACTTCACAAATCATGAAGTGTTGTTAATATATGGAGATTATCCTGCTGAACAAAACCTGTAAGTATAATAAATGTGTGTTAGCCACAGAAATTATTATCTGCAATAATCCAAAATGCAATCAATCAATCAAAGTTTATTTATATAGCCCATTATCACACATTTTACATTTAGCTCAGGGGCTTGTTATACAGTTTGTACAGAATATGAATATACATCCTCTGCCCTTGGACCCTCACATTGGACAAGGAAACACCCCCAAAGAAACCCCCCAGTTAATGGGAGAAAGGTTATAAACCACGGGGAGAGAAAACAGAGAAGGATCCCTCTCAGGACAGACAGACGTGCAATAGATGGTGTGTGTAAATTAAAAGATAATACATTTACAACATAGGTAGTCCAAATGCTTGTAAAAATCATGTGTCTATATAAGAAGATGGATCCAGGTGGATGTCAACAATCACTGGGTGCCATCATAATCCAAAAACCCAATGGAAGAATCCCAGTGGGTTTTTGTCCAGTTAGCAGTTGTGATGCTAACTTCCAGGCGGGTCTACAGTAATACTTCACCACTGCATCGCTCTACTGGTTTTGACAGTTGACCCCAATACACGAGGCAGGAAGCCCCCTCCCCCCTGCAGAAAATATGATGCTTTTTGCAGTAAACAAACCCACATTAACGCTGTCAAATACTTGCACTAGGGCTATTTTATCTGTTGTATTGTGTTGCACTGTTGGAGGAGGAGCCTGTGACCTAAGATTTTTATTGACATAACATTTAAAAAACACAAAACACATTTGTATAATTTAGCCCCTTCTCATGCATTGCGATGCACTTTAACCTATCACCTGATTGTGTGTTGAATTTGCACTATCCTCCTTTTATTGCACAATTTATCGTTGTACCTTTAATCTAAATGTATTTTTTATATGTCTACTCCATGCTATTTTTAGTTTGTTTTTATGTCTTTTACTGGTAACTGTATGCTGTGTTATATACGTTTTCTGTGAAATGTCTACGTGAAGCACCTTGAACTGCACTTATTGTATGAAAGGTGCTATACAAATAAAGATTATTATTATTATAACTCCACTGTAGCTATGTTTAAATGACAATAAAGCCTTGAATCTTGAATCTTGAATCCTCTTACCCCGTCAGACGATGAGTCCTCTGAGAGCGGCAGTGCCCCGGGCTGCCGCCCCCGAGGGTCCGCACCCCCCCCAGATGGAGGGGAGGTGACGGAGAACGGGCTGAATGCCCCTCTGGACTTCAGCACTTCCTCGCTCCTCCTCCTCTGAGGACCAGCAGCCGGTCAACCTGAGCGACAGACTGCTGCCGGCGGGAGGGTCGCCAACGAACAACAGGAAGTTCCCCGTCAAAACAGAGTACAACAACAACAACAAGGTGAGGAGTTGTTGTTATTGTGATGTGCTTTTTACATGATCTGTTCAATTCTAAGGATTTCTCACATTGTGTTGATGCTACGTTTGATTATGCATGATATCCAGAGGCCTGTACTACGAAGCTGGTTCAACTTAACCTGGATATGTGGAGTTAGCCGGTTGGCGTAATCCAAAACATACGCGCTCTGGCTAAACTGTACTACGACGCTGGATATCAAGTGGATCGCTCAAGCCGCCGTGTCCTATCTAGTTAGGTGCGCGTTCACATGAAAGGGGTGGTATTTGGAGCATTCGACCAATCTCAAACACGGAGAAGCGTACTGACAGCGCAGCGTCATACTTCCTGAATGAAAAGTGAACTTTAATATTAGTCAAATATGAGGAAGTTAAACTTAAACATCCATGACTTAAACACTTTATCCAGGATCAAAGCCACATAGCTGCACCTGCAAGGTGAATACAGCTGGTAAAAGAAAAAGCGTTTGAATGCGTACATTAACAGGATTATGAAATCACTGCCCCGTCCAAGACACGATCTGACTTTAATTACATTTGACTCGAGTGTTTCGTCAACTTAATGTGTTGCTTTAAATAATACTTCTGCATACAGTATGTGACACTGTGAATGTTGCACGGCCAGATACGGCTCAGCTGACTCAAATAAGGAAATATATGATACATTATGATGTGATATGATATGAATGATAATGGGACACATCGACGTCTGCACTCACAGTGCCGCGGACTGTACTTAATGTTACTCTGATCCGGTTACTTATGTCGTGGCAGATATTTAAGTAAGCTTTTTAACGCTAATGTTATAATAGTCAGATTGCTCTGAAGATGGGAGGGAATTCTATTAATTTTCACGTTCACACAGTCAGTTGATTTTTGCCGGTCGTCTTTCCTGCAACGGCAGTTTAAACTGTATTTCCTTTCTCCTCCTGTCATATGAATTGATCGCTTTAAACCGCACACGGAGCTCTGATTGGTCAGCAGGCGGTGCTTTCACTGAGTTGATCTCTTAGCCTGCCACCTAACCTGCTCCGGAGAGGTTAGCCGCTCAGCATAAGTTACCATGGAAATCTAGCCTGCTAAAAAGAGAACCAGCGTCGTAGGACCGGAAAGCCCGAGATTTCCCTGAATTTAGCCGGCTAAGAGAACATCCAGCTTCGTAGTACAGGCCTCAGGTCTCACTCTCTGAAGGTTAATGTAGGTTTGGTCTTTAGATTGCAAAGAAATCGCAGTTTGGACAACAATGTATGTGTATTTCTCTAGGGAAGATGCAAGGAAAGCTCCATAAATGCCAATAATTGACTTTGTAGATAGAGTTAGGGTTAGGGTTAGTGAAAGAACTAGTGTTGTAGTCGAGACCACCTATCCGAGACCAAGACATTACCAAGACCGGAGAGTAGCAAGACCAAGACAAGACAGAGACTTTAAGAGGTCGAGACCAAGACAAGACCAAGACCAAGTCAAGACCAAGACTTTAAGAGGTCGAGACCAAGACAAGACCAAGACCAAGTCAAGACCAAGACTTTAAGAGGTCGGGACCAAGACTTTAAGAGGTCGAGAGACCAAGATCAAGTCAAGAACAAGACTATAAGAGGTCGAGAACAAGTCAAGACCAAGACTTTAAGAGGTCGAGACCAAGTCAAGACCAAGGTTGCGGTCGAATACTCCAAAAAAACAGCTCCTAAGTTCTAACCCTATCGTCTATCCCTTGACCTCTGAATGAAACGTTAAGGGATAGTGGATAGGAGAATTCAAATGGATTTAGGAGAAGAGACTGCGGTACTTTAGAGAATCGACTGCACTTTCACTATCCGACGTGTTTATGATGCGCCAGCGGAGGTCATAAATGTGCGCCTGCTGCTGTGGGGAAACTATGGAAACTACAGTTTTTCTATACAGCGCACTACAACATGGATGTTTATAAGAACGAGGGACTACTGTAAACTCATCTAGAGACTCTGCACCGTGCTCTGATGCTGTTGTTTTATGCTTTATGAACGGGGACAACAGAGAAAACATATTCTTCATGACCAAAGTTGGAATTGAAATAAAAAAGGAAAGTGAAACTTATGCTCGTCACCCCTCCCTCCGGTCCACATTAATACAAATGATCCCAATACGTATGATTGTATGAAAAGATCTTCAAATCAATACAAATGTATTTATTATAAACGTTAGTCCTTAACATCTATCACTGTGTATATCACCATTCAAACTATTTTAAAAGTTGAACAAACCCCACACAGCTCAGTAAAGACTGTGAAATGTTGACTTTATTTGATCATTTCAGTAAAAACTAACGTTCATATTTCTCTTTTTGATTATAATACTGATGAACGTTCAAAACAAAGCACTTTGGCAACTTACCACATACGTTTTGAACCGTAACTTTCATGATATCATTTCTCGTTCATAATCGGTTGTAACCGTGAACGGCCGACTGTTGTGTGATGGCAAATGCCGCGGCCGCAAGCATTGTGGGGCAGCATTTTCTCCTCTCCTTTCGGTTAGGGAGGTCCAGTGGTTCCTAAGCTAAAGGAGGTTATAAAGGAAGTTTGAAACCTCCTTTCCTTTTAATTTAGAGAATTCGAACGGCACTTATCATGGCTGCCACTGAGGGACTTCCGGGTCATTTCACTCCGTTAGGAAGGTTCCTAAGCTAAATGGGCTATTCGACCGCAACCCAAGACTTTAAGAGGTCGAGACCAGACAAGACCAAGACTTTAAGAGGTCGAGACCAAGACAAGACCAAGACTTTTAAGAGGTCGAGACCAAGACAAGACCAAGACTTTAAGAGGTCGAGACCAAGTCGAGACCAAGACTTTAAGAGGTCGAGAACAAGACAAGACAAGACTTAAGAGGTCGAGACCAAGACAAGACCAAGACTTTAAGAGTCGAGACCAAGACAAGACCAAGACTTTAAGAGGTCGATACCAAGTCAAGACCAAGACTTTTAAGAGGTCGAGACCAAGACAAGACCAAGACTTTAAGAGGTCGAGACCAAGTCGAGACCAAGACTTTAAGAGGTCGAGAACAAGACAAGACCAAGACTTTAAGAGGTCGAGACCAAGACAAGACCAAGACTTTAAGAGGTCAAGACCAAGACTTTAAGAGGTCGAGACCAAGTCGAGACCAAGACTTTAAGAGGTCGAGACCAAGACTTTAAGAGGTCGAGACCAAGTCAAGACCAAGACTTTAAGAGGACGAGACCAAGTCAACACCAAGACTTTAAGAGGTCGAGACCAAGTCAAGACCAAGACTTTAAGAGGTCGAGTCAAGAAAAGACCAAGACTTTCAGAGGTCAAGACCAAGACTTTAAGAGGACGAGACCAAGTCAACACCAAGACTTTAAGAGGTCGAGACCAAGTCAAGACCAAGACTTTAAGAGGTCGAGACCAAGTCAACACCAAGACTTTAAGAGGACGAGACCAAGTCAAGACCAAGACTTTAAGAGGTCGAGACCAAGTCAAGACCTTAAGAGGTCAAGACCAAGACTTTAAGAGGACGAGACCAAGTCAAGACCTTAAGAGGTCAAGACCAAGACTTTAAGAGGTCGAGACCAAGTCAAGACCAAGACTGCTATGAATCCAACACTACATGATACACTTAAAATACCATGTGTAAGATACCATAGTCAACTTGATCTGAAAAATCCACATCATCATAAAAAGACACACATACGTAAGATATAAATTCAACTTCATCAGATTTATTCCAAAAGTTATCCTTTTCATATAAAAACAGTAACATAGTAAGAACATAATATAAAACATCATAATATGCATTTTACGGTATATAGGTCTAAGCAACAACGTGAACGGGGTGGCGAGAGGTGAGGGGGTAGCAGTCAATATAGACCAGTGCAATGTTTACAAACACTGCCTTTAAAAAGTGGTCTCAAGACCGGTCTCGAGTACTACAACACTAGAAAGAACCACTACAACATGTACAAATAATCCATTTCAATAAAGTCTTGCATGTAAGTCGAGACACTACAGGCAGAATCCTGCACTGGTCACTGGGATATGTTTTGGCTTTTATAACATGTGGCGTGTGGAAAGAAAAACATCCAAAACACAAATGTAGTTGTTCATTTGACTAAATGTGTGTCATTAGTTAATTTGAATGTGGATTCATTAACAAAAATTCAATTCTTAATGTGTTGCAACCAAAGAGTGCAAATGGTCAACTTCATCACATCCTTGCTGAATGGACTTGAATCTCCTTTAATATCTGATCATTGCACAAGCAAATATTACATTACATTGCATTTAGCTGACCCTTTTATCCAAAGCGACTTACAATAAGTGCATTCGACCAAGAAGATACAAACTTGAAGAAAACAGAATCATATAAGTACATCAGGTTTCATAGAGCCAAAACATTCAACTGCTACTCAACTAGCTTAGATAAGCCAGTCCTTTGTTAGTATATAAGTTCTTTGTTAATCATTCTATCAAAGCCCTTATATACTAATAAAGGACTGGCTTATCTACTTATCTACATATCTTAGCCTTGATAGTAACGTTATCGTATTCCTCATATTGTGCAGCTCTGATTCCTCTCTTGTTCCTGTCTGTTTTCTCTCTTTAGTCCCCGCCTTACAGCTCAGGAAGTTATGACTCTGTGAGTATGAGCGCCGAGGATCTGACCTCCGGTAGGGCGATGATGATCGACGAAGACGACGACGATCACGACGAACACGACGACAGCGACAAGATCAACGACGCCGAGGGGAGCGACCCCGAGAGACTGAAGGCCTTCAACGTAAGTCAAAGGCAGGGGCGTCCAAACTTTTTTCACCGAGGGCCACATACAGAAAAATATACGAAGGGCTGGGCCGCTCACTAGAGGTTTATCGCCTCATAAGTTCAGTTCAGTCAGACACTCACGTGTTTCTTTATATGTTTATTAGAAGTAGCATATAGTTTGAGTTTGGCGTCTAGGTGGGGCCGGCAAGCAGCAGCACGTGAACGCATCAACAATGTGACAGAGCAGCAGCACGTGAACGCGTCAGCAATGTGACAGAGCAGCAGCACGTGAACGCGTCAGCAATGTGACAGAGCAGCAGCACGTGAACGCATCAGCAATGTGACAGAGCAGCAGCACGTGAACGCATCAGCAATGTGACAGAGCAGCAGCACGTGAACGCATCAGCAATGTGACAGAGCAGCAGCATTAGCGAGGCAGAGGCAGGCAGATCTGGCAGCTTAAATAGAGCGGCATGTTTAGGAGACTGTGTTTGGTTGGTTGTAAGAGAGACGCGTCACGTGTTAATGTATCATTGGTGCTCGAGTTGACTGCCTGAACTAGCTGCAGGCTTTACCCCATTTATAAGTTAGCAAAATCAATCAAATGTAGGTACATGATGCTTGTGAGTGTTGGCAGCTCATCCCTTAAAGCAGAAGCCTCAGATTGATTATAATAAGGAGAAATATGAAGGGTTTATTTCAAGCTTGTTATGGGAATAAGTCATTGGGCTTTTTTCTTATCAACTAACTTAGAAATGTTCCAACTTTAATTGACTGAATGTATTTGAAAGGTGGTCTTATTAACACATGAATACTACTGTTTAATATATTTTGACATATATATTTAAGAAGTTCAATATAAGCACAATTTGTGGGCCATATATATTATACTTTTTTAATTTGCTGAAGGCCGATCAAAGTCAACTTTATTGTCAATCTTTCAGTTTGTGTGTACAGACAGAGAGATCGAAATACCGTTTCTCAATACCCTGAATACAAAAATACAAATATATATAAAAATATGTATTATATGTATATATCTATATATACACAATCAACAGACATGCATATGCACACATTAAGACCTAAATAAATGCACAACAATCAATATATACAAAATAACAGTCACTAAGAACGACTGTGATTACATTCATGCAAAACACCAATTAATTACAGCTCTGATCTTTGAATACAGAATAATATGATTTAAGAGGGAACTCCCTAAAATGAGTCCCACTTAAAGGGGACCTATTATGCAAAATGCACTTCTGTACGTCTTTTCTACATGAATATGTGTCCCCGGTGTTCCAGGGAACTCACCAAGTGTCAGAAAACACAACCCTCTCTATTTTCCTCCATACCCAAATCTCTAAAAAGGGGCTGCAACGGATCTGATAAAAACTGATCCAGATTTGAACACTGTCCTGACGTCAGGACGGTGACGCTACGGCTATTGGGCCAACTCCACCAATCAGGAGGAGACAGCCACGGCCATTGCCGTTCGAAAGCGCTGAAGACGCTGTAGTACATATGCCAGGCCAGTAGATGGTGCTGTTCTCACAGAATCAGCCCAGAGCTAGAAATTGTCAAATTGAGCAAATGAGGCATGGCTAAAATGCATGATCTGTTGGTATTTTGAAAAAAAAAAAGTATAAATATGCCTTATATAGGTATGGTCCTACACTATATTATTATAATATAGCATGATAGGTCCACTTTAATTGATCCTCTGAAAAGAAAAACTTTCCCAAGAATTTCACGGACATTTTGAGATTTATGACTTTAAAATCTCACGAAATATTGACGTTTTTTCACACCTTTAACACCGAAATGTATGGCTTTAAAAAGGAAAAGACAATCAAGTTTTCTTTCGTAGTTTTGTGAATTTATTCCTGTATTGAATCTCAGAGAATATTCACGTTTTTCATGTTAATTTATTACTTTAAACTCAGAATTTATTTGATTTATTCTCCCAAATGTATGGCTTTAAAAAGTCAAAGACTAGTAAGGTTTTCTTTCGTAGTTTTGTGAATTTATTCCTGAAAATTCGGGAGGTTTTTCTCATCAAGATATGATTTAAAGGTGGGGTAGGTAAGTTTGAGAAACCGGCTCGAGATCGCTAGAATTTAAAAATACACAACCGGAGAAAATCTGCCACTTCCTTACAGAGCCCCTCCTCCAACACACACGAACGCGGCACATGACCAATGAGGGCACGAGATAAGTTTGTGCACAGATGGAAGGCTGACAGGCAGGTAGGCCATCCAGTTATTTTAGCCGGGCCGGCTCAAATGATTGGTCGTGCTTTTTACAGTACTACAGCTTCCACAGATGAAATTTTTTTATGGATTTCTTGTCAAAGCACTTCAGATATTCATTGCTATCGGGATGTTAAGAGCATTCCATGGAATATAACAACAAGTGTATCTCGAGCCGGTTTCTCAAACTTACCTACCCCACCTTTAATGATCACGTTTTCTTTTTCTTAATCTCATTTCGGCTCAGTATTTATTTGACTCTAACACTGTGTTGTATATTTTTAAGATTATTTCTTTATTTAAAAGAACTGCACATTGTTAATGTAAGTTTGCATGAAGCTCATGTCCAAAATTAACCTTTTCTTATCAATATTAAGCATTTGAAACCCTGCAATAACGTTAAAAAGAACTACATTAATGTTCCGTTAAGTATTCAACCGAGTGCATCGCGTCGTATTTTATTCATTATTTTACATTGTGAAGGCTCTGCGTTGCTCTGATGTCCAATGCCCATCATGGATCAATAAACATTTGGATGATCTAGTGATTTGATTTGCTCCGACTTGATTCATTACAGTCTCCTCGTATTTATGCAACTACAACAGCAGGAATCAAGCTAATATTATAGTATGGTTTTCCCCTCCAGAGGTTCAGACAAAGAGAGCTGGTAATGGATATGTATATGTTCTGTTAGAGCAGGGGTGTCAAACTCAAATACACAGTGGGCCAAAATAAAAAAATCAGTACTAGTCGAGGGCCGGACTGGTTCAATGTTTATTGCAGAACTTAATGAAATGAACGTATTGCACATATTAAACCTGGAACTAACAAAGCTTAAATTATTAAACATTAAATAATCAGTTGCATTCATTTCTTATGGCTCTATCTGCAGCTTCTCCAGAGTCATTTCTTATGATTACATTTCTCCACAGGCCAACAACAGCTTCAACAAAACAATTTCCCTCAAAGAAAAACCAAACATGCCCTGTTGACGTGAGAGAAAAAGTGCAGAAGGAAACATCCATGTAAACTCAGTGTGCTGCTCTGTGATGCTAGTTCAAGCCAGATACTTGGCATCTCATCTTGGGTGCAAGTTCATCCATGTTTGGGCTCAGGCTCTGAGCTGAGGAGACCCTCAGGATGGAGTGAAGGTGTGCGTGCAATATACCGGCGGGCCAGATCTAATAGTAATTCAAAATTTTCCTGCGGGCCGAAATTAAATCCACCACGGGCCTGATTTGGCCCCGGGCCTTGAGTTTGACACATGTGTGTTAGAGAGTCTGGTGTGGAAGATGTATATCCTGTGTCAGAACATGTACAAAGAAATCATTACATATCAACCTGCACTGCTGAACTAGAAGTGTGCTTATTATGTACGTCTTAAATAAAAAACACTCTCATATCTGAACTAAACGTAGGCAGATGCTCACTGAGAGTATTTCTGTATTCCATCCTGTGTTTATGTCCCAGTCTGATGACGGGAGAGGAGCAGGGAAGCATCCTGAACAACAGAGAGGTCCTGAATCTGAGCGATGATCCTCCCCCTCCTCTCTTCCCTCTCTACCTCCCCCTCCTCTTCATCCTCTCTACCTCCCCCTCCTCTTCATCCTCTCTACCTCCCCCTCCTCTTCATCCTCTGTACCTCCCCCATCCCTCTTTTGTTCCGCCTCTCTCCATGTTTCTGCTCCACACCCCCTCCTCCCAGGGGCGCAGATAGTGGGGGGGACGGGGGACGGGGGGGGATATACGTCCCCCCAAATTTGATAGGGACACTGATCCTGATGCTACGTGTCATTATGCATGATATCCAGCTCTCACTCTCTGAAGGTTCATGTACTTTTGGTCTTTAGATTGCAAAGATAGAGCAGTTTACGCAAACATTCATGTGCATTTCTCCAGGGAAAAACACAATGGGGCGAAGCCTGCGAGCTAGTTCAGGCAGTCAACTCGAGCACCAATGATACATTAACATGTGACGCACCCGTCCCTCTTACAACCAACCAATCACATTCTCCTAAACATGCCGCTCTATTTAAGCTGCCAGGTCTTCCTGCCTCTGCCTCGCTATGCTGCTGCTGCCACTGCTGTGTTCACTTGCTATTGCTACGTTCATGTTCCTGCTGCTGTGTTTCATGTTGCTGCTGCTCGCCTGCCCCACCACCACCCCAGCTTCCACCCCAGCTTCCACCCCAGCTTCCACCCCAGCTTCCACCCCAGCTTCCACCCCAGCTTCCACCCCAGCTTCCACCCAGCTCCCACCCAGCTTCCACCCCAGCTTCCACTCCAGCTTCCACCCCAGCTTCCACCCAGCTTCCACCCCAGCTTCCACCCAGCTCCCACCCAGCTTCCACCCCAGCTTCAACCCCAGCTTCCACCCCAGCTTCCACCCCAGCTTCCACCCCAGCTTCCACCCCAGCTTCCACCCAGCTCCCACCCAGCTTCCACCCCAGCTTCCACTCCAGCTTCCACCCAGCTTCCACCCCAGCTTCACCCAGCTTCCACCCCAGCTTCCACCCCAGCTTCACCCCAGCTTCCACCCCAGCTTCCACTCCAGCGGGGTAAATCTGTGGAGTGATGAGGCCCGAGCCTAGACGCCAAACTCAAACTATATGCTGCTTCTAATAACCATATTAAGAAACACGTGAGTTGTCTGACTGAACTGCCATTAATTGGCTTTGATAGAGTTCGGGTTAGTCTTAGTGTAAGAAGTATTACAACATGTACAAATAATCAATTTCAAGCAAAGTCTTGCATTTAAGGCGAGACACTACAGGCAGAATCCTGCACTGGGCACTTTTTCCGATTAGTGGTAAGAAAACATCCAAAACACAAATATAGTGGTTAATTTGACTAAATGTGTGTCAGTACATTCCCTCAAATTCACCAAGAGTTATCCAGGGATGTGCACCAATGGTATAACATATGGAACTTTAACAAAAATATTAAAAATGTAAGATATATTTTAATAACAAATAATGCACGGTGTTGGTGATTTGCTGATTCTGCTCCACTCTCCCCCCTCCCTCTCACCCTCTCTCCCCCCTCTATCCCCTCTCCTCCCCCTCCCCCTCTCTCCCCCCTCTCCCTCCTCCCCCCTCTCTCCCCCCTTCTCCCCTCTCTCCCCCCTCTCAGATGTTTGTGCGTCTGTTTGTGGATGAGACTGGACCGCATGGTGCCCATCTCCAAACAGCCCAAGGAGAAGATCCAGGCCATCCTGGAGTCGTGTGGCCGGCAGTTCCCCGAGTTCGAGGGCGATCCCGCAACGCATCCGCACCTACCTCAAGTCCTGCCGGCGCCTGAAGAAGAGCGGCTTCGAGGTACAGAGGACCCAATAAAACTCTATTAACACCACAAACAGTCAGAGGTTGGGAAGTAGTGGAGTACAAATACTTTGTTACTGTACTTAAGTACGTGTTTCTGGTATCAGTACTTTACTCCACTACTTACTTTTCTGACCACTTTTTACTTTTATTCTTACATTTTGAACCCAAATACCTGTACTTTCTACTTCTTACATGTTGAACACAAATACCTGTACTTTCTACTTCTTACATGTTGAACACAAATACCTGTACTTTCTACTTCTTACATGTTGAACCCAAATACCTGTACTTTCTACTTCTTACATGTTGAACCAAATACCTGTACTTTCTACTTCTCACATTTCCCAAACAGGCTGGTTCCTTTAGTTTGAATGTGTGTTTGGTGGCGTGATCATTATTATTTAGAGTCATTGCGTGCCTATTGATTTGAACACGATCCGTGTATCCATCATTTCCTGGTCTTCTCTAAAGAAGAGGGACCAATGAAAACGTTGTCATGTTGCCGTTGTTCAGCATGGAAACATTCATTAGCTAACAATGACATTATTGTTCTATTAATATAAAGGGAGGTCAGGTACTCTTTAAAAACAGCTGCTAGCTATGGGTACTTTTTACTGAAGTACATTTCAAAGCCCTCTTTACTTTACTTGAGTAAAGAAGTTTAGTCAGTTCTTCTACTTTAACCTGAGTATTTTTTAACACGAGTATCTGTACTTCTACTTGAGTAAAGGATGTGTGTACTTCTACATCTCTGATTAATACCACAAACACGTTAGAAGACGTGGGGACACTTTTCTCAGATTTAAAAAACACTACTGCATTAATGTGCCCGAAAACAATACTACAGACACATGCTTACAATACTGTTTGTACAACTAGCCCAGTAACTATGCTACGCTGCTGCAAAGCTATTCTCTATTCAATTATTACTAATATTAAACGTGTCCCAGGTCCAAACTGCACCACTTGTGTTTCCAGAAATACACCCAGAAAGTGAGAACAGTCCTCCAGATTTACATGTTCTCTTTTACAAATAATGCAATTTTCAAAGTGTACAATTATTTATTTCAGAACAGTTTTAATAGATTATCCAAATGCAAAAGTGCTGGGGACTAAATGGCCATTTCCCAAAGTGGTGGAGACATGTCCCCCAGCGTCCCCAGCATCAATTACGCCTATGGAAAGGGGCCCCCAAATAAAATACTTTCTGTACAAATGCCAAAACAAATTGGAGGTAGAATGTAAGTGCCTTTACTCAAGTACTTAAGTATAATTATGAGGTACTTCTTCTTAACTTGAGCACTTCCAATTCAATGTATTTCTTCTCTGCATTTCAGAAGCAAATAAAGTACATTTAGACAAACAAATGAGGAGAAAAGGAACTCAGTCGGAGACCAGTGCTGTGTCTCAAATCACGTTCTTTTATACATCACATGTCCTGTTTGAAGTGCATACTGTACGTGCGTCCCAATGCAACACTAGCGTTAACTTGGAGCTGTGTTATTATCTAATGTTGGATAAAGGAAATAGAAATACATTAAGGCCACGCCATTTTTACCATTTCATAACAATGTCCTCTTTAATGTCAGAGCATCTTTGGTAGCTTTCAGACCGTGTAATGAACCCCAGATAATTGAGTGTTTTGAGTCCTGGGTTTTCACAAGAAGGGGTCGTCTTATTGCTCAATGTGTGATTTGGTTTTTGCAGTTTATACCCAAATGTCCGTGCACCAACAAAACCAAAACTGTTTTATTGAGATGTCGTCCTTAAATGAAAATATATTCAAGTTTCAAGGCTTTATTGTCATACAGTGTAGATATGGCAATGAGTCCCAGGCTCCTCCAGCACTGCAACATGAATATTATAAAAGACATTGAACACATAAAACAGATAACATATTGCAAGAGAATGTTTTGAGATGTGCAAGTAAATACAAATGAAATATCATTAGTGCCAGGGGCTCTTTTGCAATCCTGGTGATGAATGAATACTTCCACCGCTTCATACATCTCGATAGATCCCGTGTTTCACGTCTTTAAACTCTCTCTCTGTTCCAGATCCGACCGACCCCCCCTCACCTCACCTCGGCGACGGCGGAGAACATCCTCGCCACCGCCTGCGATAACGAAACCAGAAACGCTGCCAAGAGGATGCGTCTGGACTCTTACCCCGCGGTGAGTATCTACGGGTTTCACCAGCAGGGGTCTAGAGTGTTTCTCAAACATATTCATACAAAGGACCAGAGGTGGGAAGTATTGGAGTACAAATACTTAGTTACTGTACTTAAGTACATGTTTCTGGTATCAGTACTTTACTCCACTACTTATTTTCTGAGGACTTTTTACATTTTGAACACAAATACCTGTATTTATACTTCTTACATGTTGAACACAAATACCTGTACTTTCTACTTCTTACATTTGAACACAAATACCTGTACTTTCTACTTCTTACATGTTGAACACAAATACCTGTACTTTCTACTTCTTACATTTGAACACAAATACCTGTACTTTCTACTTCTTACATGTTGAACCAAATACCTGTACTTTCTACTTCTTACATGTGAACACAAATACCTGTACTTTCTACTTCTTACATGTTGAACACAAATACCTGTACTTTCTACTTCTTACATGTTGAACACAAATACCTGTACTTTCTACTTCTTACATGTTGAACACAAATACCTGTACTTTCTACTTCTTACATGTTGAACACAAATACCTGTACTTTCTACTTCTTACATGTTGAACCCAAATACCTGTACTTTCTACTTCTTACATGTTGAACACAAATACCTGTACTTTCTACTTCTCACATTTCCCAAACAGGCTGGTTCCTTTAGTTTGAATGTGTGTTTGGTGGCGTGATCATTATTATTTAGAGTCATGCGTGCCTATGATTTGAACACGATCCGTGTATCCATCATTTCCTGGTCTTCTCTAAGAAGAGGGACCAATGAAAACGTTGTCATGTTGCCGTTGTTCAGCATGGAAACATTCATTAGCTAACAATGACATTATTGTTCTATTAATATAAAGGGAGGTCAGGTACTCTTTAAAACAGCTGCTAGTTATGGGTACTTTTTACTGAAGTACATTTCAAAGCCTCTTTACTTTTACTTGAGTAAAGAAGTTTAGTCAGTGCTTCTACTTTCACCAGAGTATTTATAAACACGAGTATCTGTACTTTTACTTGAGTAAAGAAGTTTAGTCAGTGCTTCTACTTTCACCAGAGTATTTTTAAACACGAGTATCTGTACTTCTACTTGAGTAAAGGATGTGTGTACGTTTGCCATCTCTGATTTTAGAGGAAGGGGCTCGGATGCATCGTCTTTACCTCCGATCCTTTATTTCCCCTCAGGATGAACCGTCCTCCGGAGAGAAGTCGAGCTCCAGAGACCCGGCCCTCTTTGACTCCGTCTGGTTTCAGCATCTCCAGCGCGCCTCGCCCAGGAGCAGCTGTTCACCAACGGAGGTCTGAACTACAACCTGCGGTACGGGGGGGTGCAGCCCAGCGCCGGGAGCACGCAGACCAACGGTGAGGAGATCAGAAAACTAATAATGAGGCTGAGGATTCAACACACTGCTGCTGATAGAAGTGGAGCGATGAAACCCTCTGTAATGGTCACACATGCAGAGCACATCGTGTGACTGTGTAACTCCCTCTCTTGGATATCAGCATGTGAAGGACACTGTTCAGGAACTAGTTGATGCTCTGTATGTGATGACTACTTCCATTCTGGAGAGGATCACAGATACATGGATCCTGAGGTTGAAGCTCAAGCCGGTGACCAGTGATTATTAACATTTTGAAGTATTCAGAAAGTCAAAATGTTTGAAAGTCAGATTTTGAGAAAAAGTCAGATTTTTGAGAAAAAGTCAGACTTTTGAGAAAAAGTCAGATTTTTGAGAAAAAGTAAGAATTTTGAGATTTTTTGAAAAAGTCAGTTTTGTAGATTTTTGAGAAAAAGTCAGGTTTTTGAGAAAAAGTCTGAATTTTGATATTTTTTAGAAAAAGTGTTTTTTGAAAATGTCACCATTTTGAGGAAAAAGTCAGAAATGTTGAGAAAAAGTCAGATTTTTGAGATTTTGAGAAAAAGTCAAGATTTTTTAGATTTTGAGAAAAGTCAGAATTTTGATATTGATATTTGAGAAAAAGTCAGTTTTGTAGATTTTTGAGAAAAAGTCAGGTTTTGAGAAAAAGTCTGAATTTTGATATTTTTTTAGATTTTTCTAAAAAGATGTCACCATTTTGAGGAAAAAGTCAGAAATGTTGAGAAAAAGCAGATTTTTGAGATTTTGAGAAAAAGTCAGATTTTTGAGATTTTGAGAAAAAGTCAGAATTTTGATATTGATATTGAGAAAAAGTCAGTTTTTGTAGATTTTTGAGAAAAAGTCAGGTTTTTGAGAAAAAGTCTGAATTTTGATATTTTTTAGAAAAAGTCTGTTTTTGAAAATGTCACCATTTGAGGAAAAAGTCAGAAATGTTGAGAAAAAGTCAGATTTTTGAGATTTTGAGAAAAAGTCAGATTTTTTAGATTTTGAGAACAACTCAGTATTTTGCACATGACAGGATGTATGATTACCAAGAAGAACCGGTATTCCTCCATCTTGTGACTGTGTAACTCCCTCTCTTGTATATCAGCATGTGAAGGACACTGTTCAGGAACTAGTTGATGCTCTGTATGTGATGACTACTTCCATTCTGGAGAGGATCACAGATACATGGATCCTGAGGTTGAAGCTCAAGCCGGGGACGAGAGAGATTGTTCTAACACTCCACTACTTCCTGTGGATTAACAAAGTTGTCTATTGATTGATTGATTGAATGTTTGTCTCTGTGTTCTTCAGGTCCCACAGATCTCAGCATGAAGTCCATCGTGGCCCCCCCACCTCCTCCTCCTCCTCCTCCAGCAGCCAGGGTCAGGGGGGCGGTGGGGGGGGCGCCTCGGCTCAGCTCAGCCTCCCGGAGGTCACGGCGGTGCGTCAGCTGATCGCCGGGTACCGAGATTCCGCTGCCTTCCTGCTGCGCTCCGCCGACGAGCTGGAGAACCTGATCCTGCAGCAGAACTGATCCCAGACCCCCCTCAGAGACTCAAAAGACCCCCCCTTTCTTTATGCATCTGGCTCACTCTGACCTTAGTGCCCTGTTTATCTGTAGCCATTCATCCCATTCTCAAGCTCACACTCTCAAACACCCTCCATTCGTCTCAGGAAGCGACGTGAAAGACCTGCAGAAACTTAAAATCAGCTGTGATTGTGACGGCTCGTTTTAATGCAGAAGTTTGGACAAATTAGTAGCAGTGATTTAGCGTCATTAGCTCGTTTCTACTTTTACACAGCTGTGCAGTGGCGTGGTGTGAATCGAGGATTTCTAGGTAGAGTTAATTCTCCAAATTTGGACGATTCGCTGCTAAATCCACGATGTGTCGACCTCAACAGCTACGGAGAATTGTGCAAACTTCACACAAAAAGAGTAGAGAGGTAGATAAAATAGGAAAGTGTCAGACATTTTTACATATTTAAACAGACCCGTCAAAGCTATACCTCGACAAGTGTTTCCAGATTGTTAGACATGAGGAAACAGACTCATTACCCGACTTTATTTCTGTTATTTTATTACAAATATTTCTATCATGGGCAATTTCTCATTAGTCACAAAGGAAAAAGGAGCCCAGGTATGCAACATTGAGGTCGCAGACGCTTGTCAGGGAAAGAAAAGGAGATTAATATATTGTTTGAACGGGAACGAGATGAAAACGGTGCAATATTTAAAGAGATAATCAGTAATGGTGTGCTTACTGAGAAGCGTTTTAAAAAAAGGAATTTCGCCAACAATCTCCTCCCGTACAGATGTCGTAAAAAAAAAAATGAAGTGATATCCCGTGCAGCATTGTAGCCGAATTCAATGTTGTCGTTTGTCGTGATCTTTCTCGCTAACTGAGTGTATCGGGATCATCCGTCGTGACGAAAAAGGCAAAATGGGACCTGGCAGAAAAACGAGACTTAGTGTTGCACGTCTTGTTTTTATTTAGTGTGAAGGAAATCGTCCTGTGAGTGTTTTTTAAGGTTGAAAAAGGAGCACATTTGAGCATCGCAGTAATGTGTGTGTGTTGGTGAGAAAATGTGTGTGTGTGTGTGTGTGTGTGTGTGTGTGCTCACTCTCTGACCTCAGCTGTGTCTAACCCTCGTTCTCATTACATCACGTCTGAAAAAGAAGCAAGAGACAATCTTAGAAAAAGATGTAATCACATCACAGTTTACTCTCTCAGCTTTCTGCTAGTGTGTGTGTGCGTGTGTGTGCGTGTGTGTGCGTGTGTGTGTGTGTGTGTGTATCTAGAGCACAGTCTCACAACAGACACTTTTAACGGTGAGTCACTCGGCACAAAAAGTGTTTTTTATTCCCTTTTCTTTTTGGTGGTTCTCGGTGTAAGCTGTTGTATGTTTGTGTAAAAAGTGTTTGTACGACATCAATCTGTGATTTAAAGGCTGAAAACATTCCCAACAAGGACAAACGAGGCTCGCTCCTTGTTGATTTGTCAAAGTTTAGAGAGATATATTTCTGTATTTATCACAAATCTTATCAAATCTATCAGTTATTTATCAAGAATCAGTCCTTGGAGCTGGATGCTACATGCTAAATTATCATGTTTACTTTATTTATATTCCCATGTCATGATTGGGCTTGCATTACATTTGAAATGAATTTATCTTCTGCAAGTTTGGAAGCACTTTATGGCTCAGGATTACGGTAACAAAACACAGAGATTTGAGTGTGTTTGACCTCGTTTGGAGTTTATATCAGCTTCAGTTCAAACAAATCCAGAACTGATTATAACGAAAAGGACAGCAGCAGCTCTGAGTCTGCGTATTTATGAAACGAATGGAGCTCATTACAGACGGGTTTGGAAAGCAGGAGCAGGAGGAATTCTGTTTCATGCACTTTGGGAAACAAACCTGCAACACATCAAATCACAGGAGAGACAACAGACATGTTTGCAGCCAGATCGCACATTCAATTCATGTTAAACATGACAGCAAAATCACTTGGTCACTATCCTCATCATATCCAGGTCAAATCTTTGTGATGAAATGACACCTGAAAGCTGAAGAGAAACACTGAGGAGTCTTTAGTCCAGAGCCATGACATTATGCAACCAACATTCACTACATCACGAGAAGTTCAAGCACAAACGATTAAGTTATCAGGTGGATGATTGGATTTGTACAAGTTTGGTTGCATTTTAAATATGTTGACGCATATATTTAAAAATGACACTCTAAAAGCACATTGGAAACCCCATACTCTGTTACCTTTAGTACACACTGCAGCTGCTCTTATGAAGTACGTACAAACTACTTCATTATATTGCACATTTGAACTTTGCTTATATTCCTGGGTGCAGCCGGAAAAGCGTGCATACTGCAAAATGTGACCGGATGCACCAGGACATCATGCTAGTTTGTGTGCATATACTGCATACAAAAGTATACTTTAACAGTCAGATCAAGTCTGCACTTTGCCTTGCATCACAGCAGCTCCATTTGCAAAATCAACGAGGACAATATTAAGACAAGAAGCAAGGAATCGGACATTTAAAATCAATATGTTGAAGACCCTTAAACGTGCATTTGATCTGGTGTTAAACTCTGTATTTCATTTTAGAATTGACTGGTGCACAAAAGAGTATTTCAGTCTAATGTAATTACATCTTGGGACCCTGTATCTCCAATTTGACTGTTTTCGGACATACTAAAACGTTTACTGGCATACTAAATCATTTGGACGTTGCCGGCCGATAAAAAGCAGGTTTCCTTTATGAAACAGAACATCCTGACTCCTCTTCATCACCCTCCTCCTCCTCCTCCTCTGGGCTCTCACAGACGTATTTTAAAGTTGAACGTGGCGTTCCTCACACGTGTCTTCCTCGGTGACTTCACGTCGTCTCGTTTTTAAAAACCCTAGCTTGCCGATGTGTGAAACCGTCTTTTTAACGCTGAGCTACTCGCGCTGGAGTTCCTGTGATCGGCGACGCCCTCTCTGTTGTCACGTTGTCGTTTGTTTACTTTTGAAAATGCCCGATGGATCTTCTCTTTGTATTGACTGGACAATGTAATCTATTGGTGTTGATTAAAGATTGCCCTGGTAGCTCGTGGATTAAAGTGGTCAGATAAATGTATAGCTGTACAAAGAGTGTTTTTTCTAATGTGGGTACAGCACTGTTAGTAAAAAAGCAAAGTGGTTGCTTGTTTTAACTTATCATTTGGTGGTGGTCTTTTATCGTTATTTATATGATTTCAACTGTTGCCTCTCCTGCACTGAAACTGACTGAAGCAGTGCAGGAGCTCGTACTGTAACCTGTGTGAAGCTTTGTACCCCCCCCCCCCCCCCCCAATCCTCTGGTTTGTATGGACTCAGTGAAAGTGTGATGTTTACATGTACAGTTTTTCAGAATACTTTTGCGTTTTTCTCATTTCTTTTTATTATCCTCACCTTTGAAACCTTTGGATCTGTCGCAGATTCTTCTTTACGTTGTTGTTGCTGTTGTTGTTGTTGTTGTTGTTGTTTCATTGCTGGTCGGCTCCTTGTTGTGGCTTCCAGCGTTTAAAAAAGAAAAAGAAAGAAATCTTAAGTAAAAAAGGGAGCGTCACAACTTCTCAAAGTGGACCAGCAAATATCAACTTGAATCAGCTGTTTTTAGAAAGTGGCCTCAATGCATTTATTACCACGTGAAGTGCTCAGAATATTTGAGTTCCCCGGTTCTCTAAATCTCCCGGTACCTGAAGGAACACTTTGACCTGTTGTCATTCTTACCTAAAAAGCCATTCCCCTCTCCTGGCCTTCGTACGGGGAACCATAAACCTCAGGAAAAACTGAATCTCCAACTTTAATTTAACGGAAAACACCATTAACATTTATACGAGATGTCTATTGTTTTGTACATTTATCATTGTGATTTAAAAGTGGAGCTTTTTTCCAGTACCTGTGACTTAATATGTTTGATTTCTTTTTTTGTTGGAGTGTTTATAGGTATGGATATTTATTATTATATGTGAAACAAAAAGTCAAAAGAAAAGGTTGAACCTGTTTCATTTGTATGTTTCATGCAAATCTGTCCAGGTGAGACTCTCTTGCATATCTCTGATGAGGGACCTGTGTTGTTTGGAAATAGCGCTTTCTCAGTGTTGCATCAACGCTATGAAAATAAAAACGTTTAAAAAAACAAAAAAAAGCTCCAGTGGTTTCCCAACAGCTGCACTGAGATGTCAGTCATTGAATAAAACGATGAGCGATCGAATCAGACCGTGTGTTTCCTTTTTCATATTTATATATCAGATACATGTTTTATAATGGAGCAGAATTACTGCTTTATTTCAGAGGTGGGAGAAGTACTCAGGTCTGTACTTGAGTAAAGTAGAAGTACTCAGATCTTGTTTGAGTAAAAGTAGAAGTACTCAGGTCTGGTAATTGAGTAGAAGTACTCAGATCTGTACTTGAGTAAAGTAGAAGTACTCAGGTCTGGTAATTGAGTAAAAGTAGAAGTACTCAGATCTGGTACTTGAGTAAAAGTAGAAGTACTCAGGTCTGGTACTTGAGTAAAAGTAGAAGTACTCAGGTCTGGTACTTGAGTAAAGTAGAAGTACTCAGGTCTGGTACTTGAGTAGAAGTAGAAGTACTCAGGTCTGGTAATTGAGTAAAAGTAGAAGTACTCAGATCTGGTACTTGAGTAAAGTAGAAGTACTCAGGTCTGGTACTTGAGTAGAAGTAGAAGTACTCAGATCTGGTATTGAGTAAAAGTAGAAGTACTCAGATCTGGTACTTGAGTAAAAGTAGAAGTACTCAGATCTGGTACTTGAGTAGAAGTAGAAGTACTCAGATCTTGTAATTGAGTAAAAGTAGAAGTACTCAGATCTGTACTTGAGTAGAAGTACTCAGATCTTGTAATTGAGTAAAAGTAGAAGTACTCAGATCTTGTACTTGAGTAAAAGTAGAAGTACTCAGATCTGGTACTTGAGTAAAAGTAGAAGTACTCAGATCTGGTACTTGAGTAGAAGTAGAAGTACTCAGATCTTGTAATTGAGTAAAAGTAGAAGTACTCAGATCTGGTACTTGAGTAAAAGTAGAAGTACTCAGGTCTGGTTCTTGAGTAGAAGTAGAAGTACTCAGGTATGTACTTGAGTAAAAGTAGAAGTACTCAGATTTGTTCTTGAGTAAAAGTAGAAGTACTCAGATCTTGTACTTGAGTAAAAGTAGAAGTACTCAGATCTTGTACTTGAGTAAAAGTAGAAGTACTCAGATCTTGCACTTGAGTAAAAGTAGAAGTAATCAGATCCTGTACTTGAGTAAAAGTAGAAGTACTCAGATCTTGTTCTTGAGTAAAAGTAGAAGTACTCAGATCTTGTAGTAAAAGTAGAAGTACTCAGATCTTGTACTTGAGTAAAAGTAGAAGTATTCAGATCTTGTAATTGAGTAAAAGTAGAAGTACTCAGATCTGGTACTTGAGTAAAAGTAGAAGTACTCAGATCTTGTTCTTGAGTAAAAGTAGAAGTACTCAGATCTTGTTCTTGAGTAAAAGTAGAAGTACTCAGATCTTGTAATTGAGTAAAAGTAGAAGTACTCAGATCTGGTAATTGAGTAAAAGTAGAAGTACTCAGATCTTGTTCTTGAGTAAAAGTAGAAGTACTCAGATCTGTACTTGAGTAAAAGTAGAAGTACTCAGATCTTGTACTTGAGTAAAAGTAGAAGTACTCAGATCTTGTAATTGAGTAAAAGTAGAAGTACTCAGATCTTGTACTTGAGTAAAAGTAGAAGTACTCAGATATGGTACTTGAGTAAAAGTAGAAGTACTCAGATCTGGTACTTGAGTAGAAGTAGAAGTACTCAGATCTTGTAATTGAGTAAAAGTAGAAGTACTCAGATCTGGTACTTGAGTAGAAGTACTCAGATCTTGTAATTGAGTAAAAGTAGAAGTACTCAGATCTTGTAATTGAGTAAATAGAAGTACTCAGATCTGGTAATTGAGTAAAAGTAGAAGTACTCAGATCTGGTACTTGAGTAAAAGTAGAAGTACTCAGATCTGGTACTTGAGTAGAAGTAGAAGTACTCAGATCTTGTAATTGAGTAAAAGTAGAAGTACTCAGATCTGGTACTTGAGTAAAAGTAGAAGTACTCAGGTCTGGTTCTTGAGTAGAAGTAGAAGTACTCAGGTATGGTACTTGAGTAAAAGTAGAAGTACTGAGATCTTGTTCTTGAGTAAAAGTAAAGTAATCAGGTCTTGTACTTGAGTAAAAGTAGAAGTACTCAGATCTTGTAATTGAGTAAAAGTAGAAGTACTCAGATCTTGTACTTGAGTAAAAGTAGAAGTACTCAGGTCTGGTACTTGAGTAGAAGTAGAAGTACTCAGATATTGTACTTGAGTAAAAGTAGAAGTAATCAGATCTTGTACTTGAGTAAAAGTAGAAGTACTCAGGGTTGTACTTGAGTAAAAGTAGAAGTACTCAGATCTTGTTCTTGAGTAAAAGTAGAAGTACTCAGGTCTGGTACTTGAGTAGAAGTAGAAGTACTCAGATATTGTAATTGAGTAAAAGTAGAAGTACTCAGATCTTGTACTTGAGTAAAAGTAGAAGTACTCAGGGTTGTACTTGAGTAAAAGTAGAAGTACTCAGATCTGTACTTGAGTAAAAGTAGAAGTACTCAGGTCTGGTACTTGAGTAGAAGTAGAAGTACTCAGATATTGTACTTGAGTAAAAGTAGAAGTAATCAGATCTTGTACTTGAGTAAAAGTAGAAGTACTCAGATCTTGTACTTGAGTAAAAGTAGAAGTACTCAGATCTTGTACTTGAGTAAAAGTAGAAGTACTCAGATCTGGTACTTGAGTAAAAGTAGAAGCACTCAGATCTTGTACTTCAGTAAAAGTAGAAGTACTCAGATCTTGTACTTGAGTAAAAGTAGAAGTACTCAGATCTTGTTCTTGAGTAAAAGTAGAAGTAATCAGATCTTGTACTTGAGTAAAAGTAGAAGTACTCAGGGTTGTACTTGAGTAAAGTAGAAGTACTCAGATCTTGTACTTGAGTAAAAGTAGAAGTACTCAGATCTTGTACTTGAGTAAAAGTAGAAGTACTCAGATCTGGTACTTGAGTAAAAGTAGAAGTACTCAGATCTGGTACTTGAGTAAAAGTAGAAGTACTCAGATCTTGTACTTGAGTAAAAGTAGAAGTACCAGAGTGTAGGAATACTCTGTAAGTAACTAAAGGTATTAAATACATGTAGTGGAGTAAAAGTACACGATGTACCTCTGAACTGTAGAGGAGTAGAAGTACACCATTTAGCCTTTTTTTTTATGAATGCCAATATGCATTTAGAACTATACACCACAACTTCTGTGGATATTCACAGGGTACTCTACATATTAATTAATTGCTGCAAGATATATATATATATTTTATTTATTGCTGCCATTTTAAGGTAAATTACATGACCATATTTGTCCTCTCCAAGATTGTAAAACGTTTACTTTTTTCCACATTTCTTATATATTTGTTGTTGTGAATTCTCCACAAGAGGTCAGCAGGAAGCAGCGTGAGGAATTAAAGTAGAGGTTTACAACCAGGAAGTCTTGAGAAACCTTCACTTAAAAAACAAAGATAATCAGAGAAATGTGACACACCTGAGCTGAATTAGGTCACTTATCCATTATGCTGAATAATTACGTTTTTCATTTTCATTAAAACATTATAGGCTAAGGAGGGGAAACCTGGATATTTTGCAGGCGTTTTGTTTACAGGAAGTGAAAGGTTTTCTGGCTCGGCTAGTGCGGCTGTGGGAAGTTCTACAGCTGGCTTCAAAAACACATCCTCATGTCAGTATTCTCACACAGAGAAAACACAACAACACTGACTCATTTCACTTTTAACTGGTTTTGTTTTTTGTGTGCAAACCTGTTATTCATGCTGCTGGCTGTCTTTGCCAAGACACTCGAACATGTTTGGAAAAAAACAGATTATAGTCATTCTAAAAGAGAAAGGGTTTTATTAGTGTTTGTGAATTTTCAAACAGGCCAAACACTTTTGAAGTAAAAAGCTCACTTTAGCTAAAGGTGGCAAATGTTGGGCTATAAAGGAACTACAGCACGGTCACATGACTTCATGTCACCATCGCTAAGCTAAAGGAGGCTAATGTTGGGCTATAAAGGAACTACAGCACGGTCACATGACTTCACGTCACCACAGCTAAGCTAAAGGCGGCTAATGTTGGGCTATAAAGGAACTACAGCACGGTCACATGACTTCACGTACCACGCTAAGCTAAAGGTGGCTAATGTTGGGCTATAAAGGAACTACAGCACGGTCACATGACTTCATGTCACCACGCTAAGCTAAAGGCGGCTAATGTTGGGCTATAAGGAACTACAGCACGGTCACATGACTTCACGTCACCACAGCTAAGCTAAAGGCGGCTAATGTTGGGCTATAAGGAACTACAGCACGGTCACATGACTTCACGTCACCACGCTAAGCTAAAGGTGGCTAATGTTGGGCTATAAAGGAACTACAGCACGGTCACATGACTTCACGTCCACCGCTAAGCTAAAGGGGCTAATGTTGGGCTATAAAGGAAACTACAGCCGGTCACATGACTTCACGTCATCACCGCTAAGCTAAAGGCGGCTAATGTTGGACACTTGTTAGCAACCTTCGTTTTTAAATTTACCAGTGGGGTATTTACTGATGTATTTTATGTCGTAGAACAAAACGTTAAAACCTCTTCAGCTTGTGTTAACCACAGACCTTATTTCAGGATAACAACCAAAACACATTCAGAGAAACAAGGGAACTGGCAGTGCTAAAATGCTAAGTTATTGCTATGCTTTAGGACTAATTGAGGACTGAACCATTCCATTAAACATCTTCTACACTTGCACTCGTTGTGGAAACCTCACCAGCAAAAGGTTCAAGACCTAAGCCAACCTTTAGATCTTTGTTCAGGGTATTCATAAGAAAAACTCCTACATTTATTCCAGGAAAAAACACGAATAAACCTGCAGAGATAAATCAACACGGTGAGTTTTTGTGTTGACAGCGAAACTCCCTCAGTGACACGTGCACTCCCTCCATGTTCACTGTCTGCTCATGCTGATGATCAAATGCAGATCTAAAAACAGGACGACACCTGAACCCTGCACCCAGTCTGATGATAATACCGAGAATCAGACGTCATATTTGCTCTTGTCTGAACCTGTGGAACTCTTTACATTGAGTCACTTGTGGCCTCGTTACCTTTCACCCAGATTCCCCATTTATCTCTGAGCCATGCACATGTATCCTCACTCTGTGTATCAGCAGATCATTCAGGGTTTAAAAAGACTGTAACCAGAGGATATATTTCATATAGCATCCGAAATCATTTGAGATTAAAATATGTGTATTAGGGCTGCACTGTTTTAATGTTAAAAGCAATACGGACTAGTGCAATAAGAGCAATATTTTGTAATGGTAATATACGTTAACATATCTAAATGAAGTACTGTGAAGATGCAGAGATGTCCCGATAAAACCTCACAAACGGTTGATAAATATGTTGGTGTTCCTCAGGGTTCAGTGTTGGGTCTTCTGTTATTATCATTTCTTGAGATTATGTTTGTTTGTTCGGATTATGGAATAATTACTGTTGCAATTTTCAAGAAACTAAGTAAAAGGGTAAAGCGATGGCCAATTAAGAACCTATTGCATGTTTGAGTAGATCAAGGCGCACTTTGACGTATTCTTTTTATTTTACTCAAGCTGATAGAAGACGTTTTACTTGGCTGCAGGTAATTGCTGCTTTGGCAACCCTAACCCTAACTGCGAGTCCCCTACATTAACTAGAATAATTATTGAGCCATGAAATAAGTTGAAAAGAAGATTTAAGGTCACAAACCACTTGCTAGCGGGGGTCTTTGTCAAAACAAAAAAATCACCAAAAAAACAACATGGAATTCCAAATGGCAGACGTCCTGTTGGGTTTACGATATACCTCCAAGAGGGTTTTTTGAACATCCCACCATGCTACATATGCCTACCAAATTTGATACGTCCATGTGAAATGTAAGGGTGGGGGCATTTACTTTGAAAACGGGATGTGGGCGTGGCTTTCCCGATGAGCCACGCCCACAACCAACCCCCTCATCAAAACGCTAATCATGCCACTTCCCCACATGTGCAAACTTTCTTGAGTTTTCGAAAGTTGCAAATAGCCCAAAAACGCCCGGCAAAGAATACGTGTTTTGATTAACAAACAAATCAAACTTTAAGACTATAGGTTTATTTAAGGTTTAAGGTTGGTGGTACTGATTACCCAGTTAAGGCTGAACCATTTTCCCAACCACCCAGAAAGAAATGGAAGTGCCTTCCCAATAAAAAAAGAGACATTTCGAAAATAAGGGGCATGTGGATGAAGGGGGTTTGAGTGGAATCGGATAAAGCTTGCAGGCTAAATAATTTCTGCTGTTTAAGGTGTGCATTGAGAGAAGAAATAATCAAACTGAGTGTGCAGATCTCCACCTCTTTTAAAACATTCAGGAGGGCGTCCTCACATCTGATTGGCTGAGAGGCAAACACACCTGCTCTCAGTTCTTAATAGCAGCCAACAGGTGATGAGTTACCTGCAATCAACTCCAAATGAAAACAAATGATGTTAAGCACTGTTTCAACTTTATTAATAATAGTGTATGTCTACTATAGCAACAGCAAATCAAACAATCTTATTAAAGTTTTTACACTATATATTGTTTTAATTCAACCTTATAAATCCTGCTATTTCCTGCAGCCACACAATGCACATCTTCACTCGTGTTCTTTGTTTATTTTTCCATTTATCCAGTGCTTTCTCTCATCATTGCAGCTTTGTTGTTTCCTAAAATGTCCCAGGGTTTCCTCACAGTGTCCCGTGAACTCTGCACACAGAAACCCAGAGTGCCTTGACGACAGGATCGTGTCGGCTCAGTGATTGTATTTGGCTGGGATCCCGAGACGCTTTTAGACCTGAGATGCTTCTGTGATACTCTGCCAGAAATAGCTCGGCTTTAAAGGGCAGGCCGGACAGACCCTGCTCTGGATCAACGTCTCAAGGCATGAATCATGACTTTAAAACATGTGTTCCTGTGTGTTTCTCTAAATGCTGCATGTGACCAGGACTGTTTGACTTTCCTGTTTGCACAGACAGATTGCCGAAAAGCAGAACTTCAACCAGACTTTGTTCAGGCTATTCTTAGTCGGTCAAAAAGCATGTTGCAAACAAATGTTCCCGACTTATTACGGGAAAGTCCATTCAGAGAATCAGCCCATATATCGATCCATCATGTTGGCAGTACCCAAGTAGGGAGGCGTGTGGTGCAGTGGGTTGTGCGTTGGTGTTCGTATCAGGGGAGCACAGGTTCAAACCCCACTGCAGTCAGCATGTCATTGTGTCCCTGAGACACTTCACCCCAAATTGCTCCTGTGGGGATTGTCCACAGTATTGAGTATGTAAGTCGCTTTGGATACAAGCGCCTAACAAGGTCTCCAAGTACATTTAATCAAGTACTATCCTTAAATACACATTCAGGGTACTTTACCTGAGTATTTTCATGTTATACTACTTTATCACTAGATTTTAGAATCAATTATTGTACTTTTTCATTTGAAACGTTTAGTTAAAGAGGCCCTATTCTGCTTTTTTGGGGTGTCCCCTCTCCTGTAGTGTCTTCCATAGGTTTTAGTGCATGTAAATGGTCCGCAAAGGCTAAAATCCCTGTGTTCCCTCCAGAGGGAGTTCCTCTCTGGATTCCCCTTGTTTACCTCCACAACATGATGACATCACTATGGAACACTGACGCTCCTATTGGCTAGCGCTCCAACACATTCAACGATAGGCAAAGGGGTGGGAGATCTCTAAGCGGTTGACAAATCACAACACAACATGATTAATAGGTAGGCGTGTGGTGCAGTGTGGTGCATTGGTGTTCGGATCAGGGGAGCACAGGTTCAAACCCTCTGCAGTCAGCATATTGTCGTTGTGTCCCTGAGACACTTCACCCCAAATTGCTCCTGTGGGGATTGCCCACAGTATTGAGTATGTAAGTCGCTTTGGATAAAAGCGTCTAACAAGTGACATGTAATGTAATGTAATGTTTTTAAGGTCCAAAATGGTGAATTATTATGTGTATTTTTACAAAGGATTTATATACCCGGTTTGTAAACCTGTTCATACTGCAGAAATATGTTATAAAGTCAGGTGTTATGCCACTTTATTTCCCTCAGTCCAAAAACGTGTTGCATTTTAATGAAAGCACTAACATATTGCATTTGTAATGTGAAGACACTGAATACTTTACAACAATGTGCCGAGGCGTCTCATGTATATTTCTTAAAATAAGTTTGCTGCATGTATAGATAAGATTTAATATCAGCAAGTGGACTGATTTTGTATTTGACGCCGTGCAAATATTCTGGAAGGATGTTTGGCAGGTCTTCAGAAACAGAGCACTGACCTGTTTTTAGAAACCTGTTGCAGGTCACTTTGACTTCTGCTCAGGGGCGGTACCGAGTTCGGCCGGTCGGCTGGTCGAGTTTCCCGGCTGATTTTTAGTCCCAGTCCGCTCCTGCTTCTGTTTCCCAGTAAATGTATACAACTGGAGAACCCAAGATATAAATGTAACATAGAATTGTTCCACAATTGTAATACTTAAATAAATCATGCCTTAAAGAGAAGCATTGTCATCACACTTTAAGACACACCTGTATTTGTGTGTATGTTTTTTACAAAAACGGTAGTTGCTAACAAGAGTCTAAGTGAGACGACTAAACGTCATCACGGCCAACATTAGCTGCCTTTAGCTTAGCGGTGGTGACGTGAAGTCATGTGACCATGCTGTAGTTCCTTTATAGCCCAACATTAGCCACCTTTAGCTTAGCGGTGGTGACGTGAAGTCATTTGACCGTGCTGTAGTTCCTTTATAGCCCAATATTAGCCGCCTTTAGCTTAGCGGTGGTGACGTGAAGTCATGTGACCGTGCTGTAGTTCCTTTATAGCCCAACATTAGCTACCTTTAGCTTAGCGGTGGTGAAGTGAAGTCATGTGACCGTGCTGTAGTTCCTTTATAGCCCAACATTAGCCGCCTTTAGCTTAGCGGTGGTGACGTGAAGTCATGTGACCGTGCTGTAGTTCCTTTATAGCCCAATATTAGCCGCCTTTAGCTTAGCGGTGGTGACGTGAAGTCATGTGACCGTGCTGTAGTTCCTTTATAGCCCAACATTAGCTACCTTTAGCTTAGCGGTGGTGAAGTGAAGTCATGTGACCGTGCTGTAGTTCCTTTATAGCCCAACATTAGCCGCCTTTAGCTTAGCGGTGGTGACGTGAAGTCATGTGACCGTGCTGTAGTTCATTTATAGCCCAACATTAGCCACCTTTAGCTTAGCGGTGGTGACGTGAAGTCATGTGACCGTGCTGTAGTTCCTTTATAGCCCAACATTAGCCACCTTTAGCTTAGCGGTGGTGACGTGAAGTCATGTGACCGTGCTGTAGTTCCTTTATAGCCCAACATTAGCCCCCTTTGGCTTAGCGTGTGACGTGAAGTCATGTGACCGTGCTGTAGTTCCTTTATAGCCCAACATTAGCCACCTTTAGCTTAGCGGTGGTGACCTGAAGTCATGTGACCGTGCTGTAGTTCCTTTATAGCCCAACATTAGCCTCCTTTAGCTTAGCGGTGGTGACGTGAAGTCATGTGACCGTGCTGTAGTTCCTTTATAGCCCAACATTAGCCCCCTTTAGCTTAGCGTGGTGACGTGAAGTCATGTGACCGTGCTGTAGTTCCTTTATAGCCCAACATTCAAGGGTAGTTTTCACTATAAGTAATGTTTTTTTTTGGACGGACACTATCATTTACATTTCTTTACTATGTTCAATCTGAATTTACTTTAAAATAAAAAAGATCTATATTGATTCTGACTTTTCTACATCCAACTCACAGGTTTATCATTGCTTTGAGAAAAAAGATTATTAATTTACTCCTTTTAGAAGTGAAGATATGGTCATTTGTTCTGGGAATGTCATTTTCGAGCCTGAGACCTGAAAAACAGGCTCGGGGCTTAACAGGTTATAGCCTAAAGTTAGCTTTTTACTTCAAAAATCACAAAGCTTAAATCTTTTATACGTAACTTTTTGTGAAAAATAGACATACAATCAATAAAGATGAATAGCAGCCGTGTAAAATCATCAAAACACAAACAATAGTTACTGATTGAAAGTATTTTTTAATTATTATTATTAACAGTGTAAAGTCACATAATGAAAAAACTTTTTACATACTTTTTTTTAAACTTTTGGTCATAATAATAAAATATTCTATACAGAGGCAAAAACAACAAAGCATGGACTAGAAGTGACGAACACCTTCATCATCGTCATCTTCATCTACAGGACGGGGGAGAGGGGAGGAGAGTGGGGGGGATCAGGAGGAGGAGGATGGGGGAGGGTTCGGTGTTTCTGACTTCCCGTTGTCGCTGCTCACACTGACTTTTCTGTTTAAAACCATTTCCCGAGCGACGCAGGTCACCTGACCGTTAGCCACTGTGTACGAGCTGTTCCTGCAACACACAAGAAGTACAGTTATTAACAGTTATTAACATTACTTACAGAAATATCAGAAAATAGTGAAACAGGAATATGAAACATTACCGTTAACTAAATACAGTATATCTGAATAAAAGCTGAGTAGCTGTGCAGTTTTTAAAGTGGCAATCCAAATGTGCAAAATAACCAGAAAAGTGTGCAAATATATGATAATCACAAAGATATAACGTCTGCTTGATTGATTTTTAATATAGTTGGCGGTTTAGTTTTCTAAGACTAATCTTTTTAGCTCTCTACGCTTAAAATACAACTTTAACTTCACCTGATTAACTTAAATGTATTTATGTTAATGTGTTTAACTCGACACTCACTTCTGAGACTCGGCTCCGTTCTGCACGCCGGGCTGAGGCCGCTTTGCAGAGAAAAATGAAGACCACCAGTGACCCGAGTCTTGTCTTTGAAGTCCTGTAAACAAAATATATAATGCATTTTAGACAGGATCTCAGATTGCTGCAAAAAGACCCTCATTTTTCACACTTTAAAGATGAAATATTCCTCTTCTCCTGACCTGGGGGGTGGGGAATGACCTCTCCGCTGAACTCTGCGCTGCCACAGGAGCTGTTGCTGGAGACGGACCCGATGCGCCCTTAAAAAATAAAAATAAAACACTTTCTTTAGTAAGAAAACCTCATCTGTGTTCATCTAATTTAACACACACCGGCTTCAAACGGAGGTAAATGATACTGTTCTCAGGTGCAGAATGAAAAGCAATAATAAATGTCATTTTGCTTTTTCCAATTCCCCTGAAATGACTGTAATATAAATGCATATGATCCCCGCCTGACTCACGTCTGTAGTAATCATGTGTGGCGATGAGGGAGCCGGTTGATGGAATCGCTGCCATTTTCTCGCTCAAAGATGGAAAATGGAAACCTGGAGGAGAGACAGGAAGAGAAACGGGAGGTTATAATTATGTGGCTGGAAATAAAATGAGAAAATTGATGCCCTTAAGTTTGCCCCATAATTTCCTTTCCTCACATTGTCATCTTATATCATTTGAGCCAGATTATGGAGGACTAAAGCTGCCATTATAGTCAGTAAATAAGTAAGTATGCACATGTATTAATCATAAGAGAAGCTTTAGTACTTTATAAATGACACATCAGTACATACAACATATTTAGGGTTATAGAGACATGAGGTGAGAGAGCCTCTGCGCTCCATTCCTGTCTGCAGGCCATCACTGTTACATAGAATCTGGTTTCCCCATGACTGTGTGTGTGTGTGTGTGTGTGTGTGTGTGTGTGTGTGTGTGTGTGTGTGTGTGTGTGTGTGTGTGTGTGTGTGTGTGTGTGTGTGTGTGTGTGTGTGTGTGTGGTGTGTGTGTGTGTGTGTGTGTGTGTGTGTGTGTGTGTGTGTGTGTGTGAGATGTCAAGATAACCTCGGTTGGCTTAGTGCTTGAGCTGGCTGCATGATCATGAAATGAACCTGCTGGAGTGTGCCAGTGTTCTGCCTCAGAGGGCATATTTGTTTTACTGGTAGACGTCCAAAGACTGTTCAGCCAAGATATTTCTAATGCAAAACCCCTGCTAGGATAACCATAGCCAGAATGTTTTTAAATAGCAGGGACATGTGTTGAATATTAGAGAATATGCACGAGTAAATGTGAATTTATTTGTGTTTTTAAGGCTTTATCTAGATCTGTAAGCAGCCTGGAGAGACAGCTGAAGGTTGGAGAGCTTAACTCCAGGTGAGCGGTGAGAGGCTTTGGGGATTTCAAGGAACACACAAAAACATGTCTGCACTTATACAACAGCTTCATGCATGAATACCTATTAAACAGGATGGAGTGTGTGTGCAAAATTAGCAAAATAATATGCATAACAATGTGACAAGATAACCAGAGCTGGAGGAAGTACTCAGATCTTTTAAGTAAAAGTAGATGTACTCAGATCTTGTACTTGAGTAAAAGTAGAAGTACTCAGAACTTGTACTTGAGTAAAAGTAGATGTACTCAGATCTTGTACTTGAGTAAAAGTAGAAGTACTCAGATCTTGTACAGGAGTAAAAGTAGAAGTACCAGAGTGTAGGAATACTCTGTTACAGTAAAAGTACTGCATTCAAAATGTTCCTCAAGTAAAAGTAGAAAAGTATTCTCATCAAAATATAGTGAAAGTAGCGACAGTAAAAGTAGTCATTGTGCAGATTGGTCCATTTCAGAATAATATATATGATATGTTTTATAATGATTGATCATGAAAGTGTTCTCAAAGCTGGTAAAGGTGCAGCTAGTTTGAATGACTTTGTATACTGCAGGGTAGCTTGTGGATTTACTCCAGGTGGAACTAAAGTCTGATTTAACACTTGGTTATATTTCACATCATTCATCCACATATGTAAAGTAACTAAAGGTATTAAATACATGTAGTGGAGTAAAAGTACACCATTTACCTCTGAACTGTAGTAGAGTAGAAGTACTAAGTTTCAAAAAGTAGGCTACAGTACTTGAGTAAATGTACTTTACACCACCGAAGATAACCCAGCACGGCAAATAAAAATGAAAGCATGGTTGTGCAGAAATATAAACTTAAATGCGACATATTTCATGTTATAAATCTTAAATTATATGTGTAACATACCTTAAGGAAGAGGATACGGTGCAAGGTGCGGATGTCTGGAAGTAGGAAGGAGTACTAGAGGTTACTGAGGCCCATCTGTGGTGTCTGTCTCTGGGATGACTCTCTCTGTCTGTCCGCTTCTGTGTGTCTGTCTCCGGATCAGAGAGCCGGTTTTATAGCCTCTTGTCCGGCTGCTGCTGCTGCTGAGGGGCGGGGCTGTGGAGCCACACCGGGACACATGTGTGTGGTAAGAGACAACAAGGTGATATCATACTTCATTTTGCTTCTACTTCAAAGATCCAAAGGTTATATTGTCTTATGCACATAGCGTAGAAATGGCAATTAAATTATTCGGACCTGAGCTCCTCCAACAATTATGCAACATATATAATAGAATACAAAAATACAATAAAACAAATTGTGCAAGAAGTCTATATACACCTAAATAGAATATGATATGTACAAGAACAGAATATGAAATGTAATGCTAAACCAGACTCCGTTTACATTGTTCCTAAATTAAGAGATTATTAATCATGACAGGATTCTTGACGTCAGTCGTATCGTTTATAACAGCTACATGGATTCGGGCGAGAGGTTTATTAAAGACGTTGAATGTATGTTTGTTATGCTTTTTACGTCACAACACTTGTGAAGAAATGTGTTGTTTTCCCCTGAAATAACTTAATTTAGCGAACGGATAACGACGGTGCGTTAACTGCATATTAGCCATCTTATTGTTTGGCGACGTGACATGTTTTAACGGTATTATCTCTACACGTACACTATTGTATGATGGACAGGTTTAAAATACATGTAAACAACTCGCCGTATGTCACTCCCTGGTGGTCTAGTGGTTAGGATTCGGCGCTCTCACCGCCGCGGCCCGGGTTCGATTCCCGGTCAGGGAACGACACATTTTTTGCTTCTAAAATAAGATATCTTATTAAAGAGGGTAGCTTGGCTATAATATATCACGTGATTAATTTTGACAGATATGTAAAACAGATATATATATTGTGGGGGAAACTTCTGAAGCAATTGGATGGCAAACACTGACGGTTTATTTGGAGCTTCGGCCGGAGAATTCACAACACATGTCACGGGCCACGGTTTGACCACACGGTTGAGATGCCACAATCAATCCTCAAGAACCCTCCTGTAGCTCGAGGTTTTAACTAGTTCAGAGTGTAATAATCAACATTCTTCAATAGAGACTAAACAGCTGAGGACACTGAATCACATTTGTTGTCGCTTATGGCTCGGGGTCATCTACACCCCGAGTGCTCAAGGTTGGTCAGCTGCGTCAGAGGGCGAAGGAGGAGGACATGCAGGGCAAATTATATATAATAATGTATATACAATGGCTGAAACTGCACTAAAGGTTTTCTTTTTTTTTATTACTGCCGATTTTTATTTCATATTTTATTCCTTTTTATTCCATTTCTATGCAAATACTGTTATATTTTTTACTATATCTTTCATTATTTTTTACTATTTTTATATCTGTTTTTTTAATTGTTCTTTTACTTTTATGAATGTGCCACAACATCAAGTCAAATTCCTCGTACGTGTCAACCCACCTGGTGATAAACCTGTTTCAGATTCTGAAGATGCAATACAATCAAATGTTAGAAAGGAAACCACCTTATGTTTTTGTTAAGATGTATTCCCCTTAAAGGCATTTTGTCTGGCAGTTTCAACTTTGAATGTAATCGAAAATGCAGTACACACTCCTAAAGCAAGTGTTCATTGTTTCTAAGCCTCTAGCGCCACCCAAAGGCTTAATGTAGAATCACCACTGACTAGCCTTTTCTCTCTTTAGTTAATGAAATGTAGTTATTTGACCATCGATGACACCACACAACATTCAATTGACTTTAATTGAAAAATCTCTGAGTACAAAATACTTCTTGTTTGCAGTTTAACGTTTTGTAAATGTCACAATTAATGTCAATGAATGCATATTGTAAGCAGAAGATGTGTTTACTGTACTCACAAATAAACAACTAATAAATAAACATGCAGAAATTATAACACAATTTAACATTAACACAGTTCTCCTTCACACAGGTAGCACATTCTATCAGTCTTATTGTAGTAACACACAGTCAAGGGATTAAATCACATTATTTCACAAAAATAGTTATTCCTGATTTGTTTGAAGGTTCACGAGCGAGAGGGTCTCCTCTCAAATCCAGAGCTGCTTCCATTATTTGAACCCGCTCACCCTGTCCTGAAATCCAATCAGGACACATGTGATTAGTACTTAATAATAATATAAGAATTATATATATACACACACCCGACACGCACACGCACGCACTGACACGCACACACACACACCGGCACGCACACGGGCACGCACACACACCGGCACGCACACACACACACCGACACACACACGCACCGACACGCACACGCACACACACACCGACACGCACACACACACCGACACGCACACACACCGACACGCACACACCGGCACGCACACACACACACACACCGACACGCACACACACACGGACACGCACACACACCGACACGCACACACACCGACACGCACACACACACGGACACGCACACACACACACACCGACACGCACACACACACACCGACACACACACACACACTCACACACACACACAACTCACACACACACACACACACCGACACGCACACACCGACACGCACACACACACACACCGACACGCACACACACACACACACTCTCTCTCTCTCTCTTAGGATGCGTGTAAAAATCACTCATATATAAATAAAAGCCTCAATTATAATATACATGTGAAGGTTGAATTAGAAAGCAAATAATACGATTTAAATGTGTTTAAAATGTGACCTGTATATATATATTAAATACCTTGTATTTTATTCCTTATTTTTTTATATTTAATAAGTCCCAATATATTATTTCTGTTACATTTCATTGACTTATATTCACTAATTTATAACTTTCCCAAATGATTGTTTCTTTATTTTTCTTATTTAATTTAACCTGCACATTTATTAATTAATTGTGGCTTTTATTTTCAAATGTCTTTCTATTTGTATGTATTTATATATTGTATTATTACTTTTAAACAGTATTGGTGATAGCAGAAATTATTTTCTGACATATTTGAAGAAGTGAAAACTTTACAGCAATTTCTTTATTTATTACAATGATATTAATAAAACATGCAACCTCTACTTACCTCAGATGAACCTACACATACTTGATGCTTTGTTTACTTACTTATTTACCTATTTATCAAAATGGCAGCTTCACTCCTGCTCAGTGTATCTTTGTTTTTGATGATCTCACCTTCACGCTTCCCACCATCTCATCGAAAGACTTGAACGTAGAGGAGTGTCTGCGGAGACAAAGTATTATTAACAATCGGCTTTTTCTACGTTCATAATCAACTCAACTTTAACTCCATTTCTCACCTCATCGATGGCACACTCATGGTGTGGTTCAGCCTGCGCCACATCGAAGAAGCAGAAGAAACACGCCAGGGATTTATTATAAAGAAACTCCATGATTCAACTCCTAAATTCACGTTTACATTCATTTAAAGGGGACCTATCATGCTATATTTGAATAATTAGTGTAGGACCATACCTATATAAGGCATATTTATACTTTTTTTTTTTCAAAATACCAAACAGATCATGCATTTTAGCCATGCCTCATTTCGCTCAATTTGACATTTTTTAGCTCTGTTTGTGCAAGGGCAGATTCTGTGAGAACAGCACCATCTACAGGCCTGGCATATGTACTACAGCGTCTCCAGCGCTTTCGAACGGCAATGGCCGTGGCTGTCTCCTCCTGATTGGTGGAGTTGGCCCAATAGCCGTAGCGCCACCGTCCTGACGTCAGGACAGTGTTCAAATCTGGATCAGTTTTGATCAGATCCGTTGCAGCCCCTTTTTTAGAGATTTGGGTATGGAGGAAAATAGAGAGGGTTGTGTTTTCTGACACTTGGTGAGTTCCCTGGAACACCGGGGACACATATTCATGTATAAAAGACGTACAAAAGTGCATTTTGCATGATAGGTCCCCTTTAAGTAAAAGCATCTTAAACTGAAACACTGACAAAACGTAGGCTGTCTAACCTGAGCAATAATAACAAACTCTCACTGTACAGCAACCTCTGGTTTTATGCTTTTATTACTTTATTAGTACTTATAACTGTAGATATTGTTATTCACGACAACAACTTGAAATGTTGCCCAGTATATCTGTCTAATATCCAGTCAGTTTCTACTCCTGATATAAGAGACAATAACTTCAGAAGTACACTGCAGTGAGACATGAAGTCTTGTTTTTTAGACAATGCATCATCTTGTTAAGTCTTAAATCTTATTTTGAGTTGTATCTCAGAAGAAACACATATTTATTTACGTATTTATTAGAAAATCACCAACTAACTTCAGAACAACAGAAACCTTTGAGCATTAACGGCTTATTTTGTAACACAACGTTTCCTGATCCTGGTGAAATATAGTTCAGAATGAGTTCTCCAGCTGATCACAAGATGTGATTTATCTAAATATCACTTCTTATTTCAAGAACTCTGACCAAGCAAACTTTCACTTGTTCTGTTGGCAGATTGTTTGAACTCATTTCAAGTGGAAACACCTCCTTTTCATTATTGTTTAACTTGTTTTTGGAGCAGCATTTTTTCCAGTGTGTATACATTTGAACATATTTGATGTTGTGATATTATCATACAATTACTTACTTATACTTATGTTCATATCAAGATTTATATTTCAATTGATTTGATCTTCTTAAAGCACATTTTTACTATTAATCATTTTCATCTATTGTACACACACACACACACGCCACAGCCACAGCCACACACACAGCCACACACACACACACACACACACACACACACCACACACACACACACACACACACACACACACACACACACACCACACACACCACACACACACACACACACCACACACACACACACACACACACACACACACACACACACACACACACACACACACACACACACACACACACACACACACACACACACACTTACCGTGGGGGGCTGGGCAGAGGCAGGGCTCTGAAGGTGAAAACAGAAACAACAGGTGACGTCAGCAACAACAGACTGATCAGCGTCCAGATGTCCTAACGAGATCAGATTAACGCTCGACTGCCGAACCAAAACAAAATGATTTGAAGGCTTATTCTAGACATGTTGTCCACTTGTGTGTCTCTGTTGGAGTTCTGCTCGTCCATCTGCTCGCATGAATCAGCCAAAAGTGCTTTTCTACCGCTCCAATCAACGGTAGATTTCCCCGCTTCCTTAAGACTCAAAGCGAATCCATTTTTTAACCACATTATATTTTCAATAACAAAGCATTATTATGAACCATACCTCATGTCTGCGAGTCTCCTGGTGATGCTCACACCCATGTTGCACAGAGCAGAGGAAGTCACATGACCTGCGTGAGAGAGGGACTCCCGTGTCCTCACAACTCTGCAGGAATTAGAAATGAAATCAGGACATGAAGGGAGGAAAGTCTGGACGTATTGTTAACATGTCAGTGAGAACCAGCATTATTTAAGCAGCAACGCTTTCAACAAAGATGTGACACTAACAGTAAATCTGGCATAACATCATATATTGGTATTATTGTCCAATATCACAGAGATACATCTTTTTATCAACTTCAGACGAGGTGGGCAAATTACAAATTGATAATAGTTTTTGAATATTGAACCTTTAAAAACCAGTTTGTTTACATAATTGCACTGTTTATATATATATTAGGGCTGTCCCGAATACCATTTTTCGGGCTCCGGATATTCGGTAGTAATCAGCAGTGAACCGCTTCAAGACGTGTATTTCGGTTTATTCACAGCATTCATTTTGTTATTCTACAGTATTGTTGTTTTATAGTTATTTGTTAATGTATATAACCACATTTGTGTTCTTTGAAATTGAAAAGGATATCGCATTGTGTTTGTTACTTTCATTGCAGTTGTGTACGTCTTAAGTGTAATTTGGCTTGGCTTCCTATTTTGTATGGACATGCTTTTATTTTGAAGGAGAGTTAGCGCTGTTGACAGGAAGTTGTTGTTGCTATGGAAACAACGTGACGGAGATTAACGGAGAAAAAGTAATATCTACATATAAAGACGGAGAAAGTAAACGATAACGTTTATGGTTAAGTGTTAGCACCCCCCGAAGAGGCACAAGCTCTAACGTTGATATTGGAGTTTCAATAAATTCAATTTGAAAAAAAAAAAACGAAAAAAACGAATATCCGAATAACGAAATTTAAACCCGAATAGTACTCGAACGAATATTCGGGTACAGCCCTAATATATATTAATTTATTTGTTGTGGCGTTCCAAGAAAAGAAAGATACAAAAAACAACAACGTACCAGAGAGGACAGTTTTCCTAAAGCGACTACATATTAATAATTATCCACTTTAATCAGTCCTAATCATTCCCAAAATGTCAACCCTTTTCCATACACTTGAAATGCTCTTTTACATACTGTAATGCCACTGTGGGAAAACCCCCAAAAACATGATCACAATGTAGTTATACTTAATGCCAGGGGGTACTTCTCCACAGTGTGGTATCTGTCAATGATTCTTAACAACTTGGATTTTGATGCATTTTTATTTAACAGGAAACCAGAAAATAAACATGTATTCATCTCTCAGGGCAAACATGGCAAAATGTCTCAATCTGGTGGAAAATAGTCAAAAGTAAACATTTTAAGCAAGGGCTCGACATGTATAAGTTCATATATATATATATATATAATATATATAAATATCCAGCAGTGGCTCAGTCAGTAGGGGCTGGACTGTGAGCCGTACGGTCGCCGGTTCAAGTCCCCGACCTGACCTAAAATATGGAGTGTGGACTGCTACTTGGAGAGGTCCCAGTTCACCTCCTGCCCTGCCGTGGTGCACTTGAGCAAGGCACCGGACACCCCCCCACCCCCCTCACTCCCATTGCTCCCCGGGCGCTGTACACTAGCTGCCCACTGCTCCTACTAGACTAGGAGCTCTGCATGTGTGACCAATTCTTCTAAAATAGAGCAGGTTTCACAGGGGACACTTTTCTTCTAAATAACCAACTAACTGTATTTTGTAAGCAAATGTTATCATACACCTATCATAAGAGCTGAGGTTGCCTAACCGATGCCATTTGCCATGAAAATGATAGAAAAATAAAGAATTAAGAAGCTAAATAAGTCCCTAGTAATGCACGAGAGTAAACAACAGACTCCTTGTGGCTGCAGAAAGCCGCTCGCTCTGTTTGAAACTCTCTCCTCTCCTCTCTGTTAATACTACTGCTGCGCGGGGTCAGGCTGTAAGGCTATTATCAGGATCCTGTTTGACCTCTGAAATCCCATCACTCGTCCCTTAACAGAGAATCCTCTTCAGAGAGCTCAGAGCAAACCCCTCAGGGAAACCCCGGCGCCGTAAAAACACGTACAAACAAATGTTTATTTTCATGTAAACCTGACGACTGTGGTTACTCACATGTTGGAGTTGCTGATGTCGTCCAGAGTTGCCGAGGCTGTGAGATATCTGAAATAAAAAGCAGGACATGCAGAAGTTGGCAGATTACAACCTGGGGTTAAGAAGCAGAGCACGATGGTCATTAGCGTGATTTCCATGGTTATATAACCGCGTGACACTGAGACAATGGGCGGTGAATGTGTGCCAGCGGTGACTTAAACCTCCAACACGCCACACTGTGCCATAACATGAGAATAGGAGCCGAAAAATGCAATTTGGACACCAGCAAGGCTGCAACTAATGACAATTGTCTTCAGATGATTTCCCCGCTTAGTCATTTGTTCTGTTAAATGTCAGAATATAGTAAAAACTCGTAACCCATAGTCCAGGATAATGTCTTTAAATGTCTTGTTTTGCAGGTCAAAAGCCCTATTATTAAGAGAAAGGCAGCAAATCTCTATATTTCCTGCCAAAAATGTGTTTAAAGAATGATAGACTATCAGTTATAGTTGGGGATAATCTCTAGATGCCGGTGCACTTACGGGGTGGAGGTCTGGACTTCCTGCCAGCCTTTGGACAGGTTCTGTTTGATGTTACTGAAGGGGGTCAAACCCAGCTGACTCCTGATTTCTGTTGCATACTTTTCTTTGACCAGAAGCACCTGCCGCAGGGTCTGGATCTCATCCTCCACCTGGAAGAAACACAAAACAGTTCAAAGACAGAGAGGAGATGTTGTTCAATGTTGTGTGTGATTGATACCCACGCGTCACCTTTGTCAGTTCAGTCCGCATATAGTCTATGTCCTCCTCTGATAGATTTGGGGGAGAGATTCCATTCTCCACCACCCTTTGGGAATAACTCATGGATGATGAAGCCCCGCCATAACCTAAAAAAGACGCACGGAAAAGAAACACAAGCTAAAAAATGACGAGACGGGGATTGAAGGACATTTATATTTTGGAGGAAGTACTACATTCTCATCTGTCAGTGGGCCTTCACTATAAACAGCCAGGTGCATATAATGTTAAATCAACTACAGAAGAAACTTACATATCGTTGCAATTAGGCAGAAAAATAATATGTGATTTGATCGACAATAGCGTTTGCAATCGGGCAAAAATATTTAGTAAAATATTGGTATATTGGATTTTCTTTTTATCCAATATTGTGCATCCCAAAGGTAGATTAAGTCAAAAAAGTTATTTACACAAAAAACACATATGTATACTGTATATCTTGTGAATTTCTAGATGAATATTAAGTTAGTAAAACGGTTAGTATATATATCACTTGCATATCGAGTCAATGGTACCAGACAGTATGGATATGCAATATAGCATGCAACCTAATTCCTGACCATTTTTAATTTAGTATTTGCCATTTCGAAATAAAATAGGAACAACTATCTCCAATTGGTGTCAGGTGACAATTCCACCTGACACGACACACACACACACACACACACACACACACACAGTTTATTTGCAGAACTTAATCCCCTGCACACACCACGTTTACAAATGAGAGTGCACAACATCCAGAAAACAGTTACAATTAATAAACACGGACAACTTTAAGAAATATTGTCGAATAAAGTAAAAACGGCAGTAGTTATAGCACTAACGGTTATATTAGCACAGGGTAATAAACAGTGGAGCTGTCCGTGGTGCTGAAGCTAACAGCTAACGGAAGCTAAATGCTAACTTGTTGCTCACGGAGCTAACGTTAGCCACCGTCGACAGCAGCATTTAAACTCTCTCAAAACACGGTAAACTAACATACATATCTGTTGTACATGTGTTTGTATACATTGTACGGTGTTGTGAGAGCAATGTGAGAAGGCTTTACCTTGTTTGTCCATCGCTGTCTCACTTTAACCTCCGTAGTGTTCAGACCGGCTTTCCGGCAGCAGCTTCCAGCTTCCAGCTCAGCCCCGAAACAGAGACACTCAGACGGCTTACAGATGCTGCTCCGCCCCGCTGGTGGGCGCTGCTCTCCAGATACAAATACTTCATCATACAGTATGCACAGCAGATACAGGGTATATATGCAGAGGTGGGAGAAGTACTCAGATATTGTACTTGAGTAAAAGTAGAAATAATAGTATCTTGTACTTGAGTAAAAGTAGAAGTACTCAGATCGTGTACTTGAGTAAAAGTAGAAGTAATCAGATATTGTACTTGAGTAAAAGTACTCAGGTCTTGTACTTGAGTAAAAGTACTCAGATCTTGTACTTGAGTAAAAGTAGAAGTACTCAGGTCTTGTACTTGAGTAAAAGTACTCAGATCTTGTACTTGAGTAAAAGTAGAAGTACTCAGATCTTGTACTTGAGTAAAAGTAGAAGTAGTCAGATCTTGTACTTGAGTAAAAGTAGAAGTACTCAGGTCTGGTACTTGAGTAGAAGTAGAAGTACTCAGATCTTGTAATTGAGTAAAAGTAGAAGTACTCAGATCTTGTACTCGATGAAAAGTAGAAATAATAGTATCTTGTACTTGAGTAAAAGTAGAAGTACTCAGATCATGTACTTGAGTAAAAGTAGAAGTAATCAGATATTGTACTTGAGTAAAAGTACTCAGATATTGTACTCGAGTAAAAGTAGAAGTACTCAGGTCTGTACTTGAGTAAAAGTACTCAGATCTTGTACTTGAGTAAAAGTAGAAGTACTCAGATCTTGTACTCGAGTAAAAGTAGAAGTACTCAGATCTTGTACTTGAGTAAAAGTAGAAGTACTCAGATCGTGTACTTGAGTAAAAGTAGAAGTACTTAGATCTTGTACTTGAGTAAAAGTACTCAGATTGTGTACTTGAGTAAAAGTAGAAGTACTCAGATCTTGTACTCGAGTAAAAGTAGAAGTACTCAGATCTTGTACTTGAGTAAAAGTAGAAGTACTCAGATCGTGTACTTGAGTAAAAGTAGAAGTACTTAGATCTTGTACTTGAGTAAAAGTACTCAGATTGTGTACTTGAGTAAAAGTAGAAGTACTCAGATCGTGTACTTGAGTAAAAGTAGAAGTACTCAGATCGTGTACTTGAGTAAAAGTAGAAGTACTCAGATATTGTACTTGAGTAAAAGTACGAGTACCTCTACTTAGTTACTTCCCACTTCTGTAAAAACGGTAATGAAACTTTTTTCAAGTATTCAAAAAATAAATTGGCTTTCTTTTTTAAATCTTTCTCTTGAATTTCTTGCTTCTGTAAAAGTCAGATTTTTTACATTTATATTTAATTTAATATTCCAATCCTTACACACTTAATGTAAATAATATCCTGCTTTATATTGTGTTCACTGAAACTCTAATGCCGGTTTATTCTATTTTGAGATGTTTGTATTTGAGAATTGTTTATTTCTACTCTTTTAATCTCCAAGTATGTGCAAGGCCTTGTTTATGCTGCAGCAACGAAAATGTTTCCCTATTTGGGGATCAATAAAGTACATCTTATTTATACGGGGGACTGTGGCTGTACATTAGTGTATGTGTATAAGTACAGTCCATTTACCTCTCAAATTAACAATGCACTCGATGCATTTCTTGTGTTGCTAATTGTGTTATGTTTAGGTATTGAACATGGTCATTTTGGCCTTCATATTTATACGTGTACGACTGAAAACCATAATATCAAGCTTAAAACAAGGCCTTATTATTGTATATGTATTATTATAACTTGAAATGTGTTACTTTTAACTTTGTATTGTGATTTCTCTTTACCTCTGAACCCACTTTGTGTATAAAAGGTACTTCCACATTGAAACGTCTGTACAAACTGCGGGTCACCAGTCCAAATGTTCAGGAACATTTATTCAACAACAGCAAATCAGATCAGTGATCCACTTGTTTTCTTCCAGACACACATTTACCATGCTACAACAGAAGGGTTTATACTTTATATGGACGAGTGTATGTACAAGCGACCTTAACCATTAACCTTGCTAAAATTCAATGGTCACATTACAACACCATACCAGTTAATAAAATCATATCCATCATCGAGTATGAAATAAATAAAACTCCAAAAGAAATGCATCATATAACCATTTCACTATAGTTACACTTTATATAGTATGTCGTCTTTTTATGGAGTCATTTCCTGATTTTCTTTTTTTAAACACACAGTGCATTCAACTGAGAACATTTACAGTAGCGTCTTTCAGTATCTCAATGAAAAAGCCATGACGGGAACATCTATGTTTCATCGAGGGTTAGGGGAAACATCGCACGGGGGGGGCACAGAGGTCACATCCATACCGTTAAGAGCAGAGGGTGGCGACAGGCGCACAATTGTAAACCATTGAAACACATTATTAGCATTTATGAAAACGGACAAGATGTTCATGGCAATTTATGGAAAAGTGTGTGCGATGCAGTGGTATGAAAAATCTCTTCTTTTTTTTTAAACGTGGAGCTGCCTGTAAGCACTGATGATGATGATGATATGCCGACGAGCTTCTTACTCTACAAAAATATAGTCAACAATGATAAAACGATCACAGCATCGGACTTCAGTTCAAAACACGAGGACGAGAAACATGATCTGATTTATGCACGACATAAAAAAACAGTCAGGTCAGTCGGGCTGTACCGGATTGAACTCACTGACATTTTGAAGCTTCTGTTCAAGTCTTCTAAATCAAGCTTTTCATTTTCCTTACTGTGTGTTTATGACTCCAACGTACATTTAGTAGTGTACGTGACACCTGCTTGGCAATACACCAAATTCAGATTCTGATATTAAATGACGTCCATTTAAGAAAGTCTTGCATATAATCTTTTTTGAATACATGCTCTCTATTCTTGCCTCCCTCTCCGTGTGCAGAAAAAGGTGGTTTTTGAGATAAAACGCCCAAAAATACAGATTAAAGCTGACTTTTTTTGATGAGATAGAAATAAATGTGGACTTTTGGGAAGTTGGATCACACGAGTCCTATGCAGCGACTACTGGAATCTACTTTGACTATAATACTAATTATATAAGTGTAGCTTAATCTCCATCAGACAAAGGGCACGAACACTGGCTTTAAACACATTTACATGCAAAGATAATTGTGCAGCATTGCATTGTAGTTTTATAATTCCAATGCTAAGCTAAGTCATCGGTACAGCCCAACTAATCAGCTTTATTTCCCCGCTCTAAAAAGGTGTAACATGTTTTGTTTTCCACATCACATTAACTACTCCACATATTCAAGACGGCTCAGAGTTGAAAACATGTTAACCTCCTCCACAGCTCCACAGCTCCATGGGTAAACTAAACTAACAATGACATGCAATTCACTTCCTTTAGTCTTAATTAGTGATGACTGCTTGCAAATGGAATAAAAAAATAAGAGCAGCAAGTCATCCTAGATGCTTTTAGACAAAAAACCTTTTCTTCACTAATTTAAATAATCAGTTTTTTGGATGAGATTCAAATGTCTGAATCCAATTATAACATCATAATCAAATGTAGCTGCTGATGTGAGGAATAAGTGGTGAAAAAATATAATTCTTTCTGGACTGAAAGCCTGCCATAAGTATGTTTAATGCAAATCAAATAAAAAACAGAATAACGTTCGAGCTGTGCAGCGCTGCGGCAAAGAAAGAAAAACAGGCGCTGAAATAAAGCTGAGTCGGGGGGGGGGGGAATGTAAAGCCAACACTAATTATAATAACTAACGTTTTGTCAGCAGACATCTGTGGGTGTCTGCAGATAACGCTCGCTGCATTATCCGCCTCATGATTCACATTAAAAACTCTCTGGGGGGGGGGGCACGCTCACAGACAAACACACACAGACTCAAACGGGCTCTGATTTAAGGGAAACATTGCACGAGTAAATGATGGCACTGATCACACACCGTCTGAAAAGCCCCCTGAGCCCCCTCTCCTCTGTGTGAACATATTGCACTAACACGTATATCTATAGATGAGAGCAACCAATCGGGTTCTTTCCTTCTACGTCATGCCCCGCCCCTTTTTGGGTGAATACACTCGGTGTCATGTGACTGGCGGGAAGTACAGATTGTGAGGTTTTTTCGCTAATCACATGAAAACATTAGGAATACAGTGTTTTGTAATCTACATGGAGGCCAATTAGGATGCTCAAATGACTACAGGATGTTGTTGGGGATTTATTATCATCAGCGTCGATTTATAGTTTAATTTAAATAAATATATTTCACTCTAACAGTGGATGAGTGGCTAGTACTGCATATATGTCAATGCAGTACATACAGTATATTTACTACTATGATTTTACTATTACAACTGTTTGATGATTGACGTTAGCCTCGTTAGCATCATTAGCTGTGAGGAAGTGTTTCCCACAGACGTCCGAGGCCTGAAGCCACAGATCCACCTTTTTTCGGGGGGGAAGTAAAGAGAAATATTGTTGTTGTTTGTGCAATACACAACACAACAGCTTTAAGGAAAGATACAACTATATTTTCCCGCTTAACGCTGATTTTTTGGTTTCACACATAAGTGGGCGGGGCTGTAATTTTGCCAGGAAGCGACGTAGCTGCTGCTCTCATCTATGAACTCTGCAAAGTAAAACTGTTTTGCAAAACATGAAACATTTGGATACCATTTTGGAAACAGTGCATGCCAGGATGTGGGACAAAGAGAGAGAGAGAGAGGGGGGGTCAAAAGGCCGAGAGAAACCAAACTGTTTGAGGAGTGACTTCTTGATTAGTTCCTTGGGAACGGGCCATGCTTACGAGTCCCTCAGCGCCGCTCTGGAAACAACATGGCCGCCGCCCTCTTCTTCTGGCTGAGGTGGAGCAGGCAGGACCGCGGGGGGGTGGGTGGGTCGTGGGGGGGGGGGGGGTTAGTTGAAGCCGGTGTCGGTGTGGTAGGAGTGATGGCCGTCCCCCGTGAGCTGCGTGGTCTCTGTGGCTGACGGCTGCAGCATTATGGGGTCACCCCAGCCTCTACTTATAAAACAAATAAGACAACAGGTTTCAGCCTCTTCGCTCTAATAGAGGGGCTCAATGAGGGGGGGGGCAGCGTCCCCAGGCTGCGTCCACACTGGGTCGAGGGGGGCTTAGTGGACGGGAGTGAGAGAATATAGCATTAGTTATCACAGAGGAGATGACCCTCTGCTTCAACAAACATGTAGACTGAGAGATTCAAACAGAGGACATTTCTCAGGTCAGAGCAAGAGGACGACAACGTGTTCAGATATCTGACTTCTATTAAAGTAGTAATACCAGAGTGTAGAAATACTCGGTTAAAGACTTTAAAATGCACTCGTAGAATTGTGCTATATGAATTAGGGCTGTAACATCAATCAAAATGTGTCCTAAAATATTTATATTTATAGTCTGAAGTTATGTCAAACATATAATATAATATAATATTAGTCTACCTAGTTTAAGAGTTGAGTGTCTTTGGGATTGAATAACATGTTTGACCCAAAATGCACCCAGAAAATGAGAATAACTAAGCAAGAAAACTCACTTTTGAGAGAGGATGCCCATTTGAACCCCCCTGACTAAGCTTTAGGCAGAGGAGGGAAGTAGTGGAGTACAAATACTACGTTACTGTACTTAAAGGTGGGGTAGGTAAGTTTGAGAAACCGGCTCGAGATCGCTAGAATTTGAAAATACACAATTGGAGAAAATCTGCCACTTCCTTACAGAGCCCCTCCTCCAACACACACGAACGCGCACATGACCAATGAGGGCACGAGATAAGTTTGTGCACAGATGGAAGGCTGACAGGCAGGTAGGCCATCCAGTTATTTTAGCCGGCCGGCTCAGATGATTGGTCGTGCTTTTTACAGTACTACGCTTCCACAGATGATATTTTTTATGGATTTTTTGTCAAAGCATTTAGATATTCATTGCTATCGGGATGTTAAGAGCATTCCATGGAATATAACAAAAAGTGTATCTCGAGCCGGTTTCTCAAACTTACCTACCCCACCTTTAAATAAATCTTTCTGGTATCAGTACTTTACTCCACTACTTATTTTTCTGACGACTTTTTACTTTTACTTCTTACATGTTGAACACAAATACCTGTACTTTCTACTTCTTACATGTTGAACCCAAATACCTGTACTTTCTACTTCTTACATGTTGAACACAAATACCTGTACTTTCTACTTCTTACATGTTGAACACAAATACCTGTACTTTCTACTTCTTACATGTTGAACTCAAATACCTGTACTTTCTACTTCTTACATGTTGAACTCAAATACCTGTACTTTCTACTTCTTACATTTTGAACTCAAATACCTGTACTTTCTACTTCTTACATGTTGAACACAAATACCTGTACTTTCTACTTCTCACATTTCCCAAACAGGCTGGCTCCTTTAGTTTGAATGTGTGTTTGGTGGCGTGATCATTATTATTTAGAGTCATTGCGTGCCTATTGATTTGAACACGATCCGTGTATCCATCATTTCCTGGTCTTCTCTAAAGAAGAGGGACCAATGAAAACGTTGTCATATTGCCGTTGTTCAGCATGGAAACATTCATTAGCTAACAATGACATTATTGTTCTATTAATATAAAGGGAGGTCAGGTACTCTTTAAAACAGCTGCTAGTTATGGGTACTTTTTACTGAAGTACATTTCAAAGCCCTCTTTACTTTGACTTGAGTTAAGAAGTTTAGTCAGTACTTCTACTTTCACCAGAGTATTTTTAAACACGAGTATCTGTACTTCTACTTGAGTAAAGGATGTGTGTACTTCTGCCATCTCTGGCTTCAGGTGTTGTGGTCTCACCTCTCTCGTCAGACTGCAGCTGGGCCTCCAGGTCTTCAGGAGACACGTAGAACGCCTGCTCCTGGCCCTCTCGAGGCCGGGGTTTACATTTCCCACAGCAGCAGTTACAGCAGCAGCACAGGCAGCAGCAGAAGTAGCAGCCGGTGGCCAGACCGCAGAACACAAACAGCGCCTGAAGGGGAAGAAAACCAGGTGAGAGGAAGACAAAACTGTGTGGTGTCATGCCAATACTTCTTCCTGGCTAAAGCGTGAAGGTGCAGCTCTGCCCATTCAGGGCAGGGTTTCTTTAGAGTACAGTCAGCTGCCGAGTGTGACGTACGGCCGCACGGTTTTCCCTTTGAATCCACTTCTGTAATTTCCCCTTAGTTTGGGCTTTGATATTTGAGCACGGCTACGGCAGAAGAGACAGTAGTCATTTGATTGGTTACGTGTAGTTGTAGAAGGTTTTGCTTGCTGAGTCAACTGGGTGACCCACGCATAAGAAGATCCAGGATCAGCACCATAGTGTTGGGTACATATTTTCCTAGGCCCATACCTCTGCCCTCACTGAGCTCAGGCCTGCACCTCGGGCTGCTCTCAGTGTGTGGTCTCCCTGCTCCTGCCACCTTCTTCTCTCTGAGCTAAATACACGGGTCTGGGGGAGAGATCTCCAGAACATGTCTTCTTGTGAATTCTCCGGCCGAAGCTCCAAATAACCATCAGAGTTCCTGCTCTCTCCGAGTCTCCATTGATCCAGAAGTTTCCATCAAAAATAACAACGACGGCAGTTTCATTAAATGAGAGCCACACCCACAGCACCACCCAGAGGTCGCGTTAACCGAATATTTTCCGTCTATGACCGATTTTTTTTTAACAATGACGGAAAAATCTGAAAGCAGTCCGTCATTTTGACAGATTAGAACAAACTCAGAACAGCGCCAAAGCTTCCCCGCAGCGAGGCTCCGGTGTTATGCATGCCCGCCAAAAAGGAGATGATATAGTTTCCAAACCGAACTTTGCCGTATACAAATCATTGAAATGTCTGCGAGTGCTTTATCCTGTGGCGCGCTCATCGCGAGGTGCAGTGGGCATGCATAACACCGGCGCTAACAGTTCACGAGCGTCACCCCCACCCCTGTTGACAGTTCACGAGCGTGCTCTCCCCCCGTCAGAGTTGTGTACAGACTGACGGGTAATAATGGATTGAGACGGAAATGTTACGATCCTGTCCATAAAAATGACCGGCAGCGAAAAACTCGAGCGCAACCTCTGGCACCACCATAGATATATAAAGAGCACCACACACACTCTGCATGTAACCCGTCCTGGTATTAGGAGCAGTTATTATAGTGTATACCCGGCGCCCAGGAAGCACAAATAAGAGCCGATATTAAAACAACCACGCATACAAATATACGTATATATATATATCGACTCCGGGCTTTCGGAGTCCACCAGAAGTTCATGTTACTGTTCTGTCATGCAGTGTTGGAGAGCATCATGAGGCATGGTATCACTGCCTGGTACGGTAACTTGACAGTGCAGTCAAAGTCACAGATCGCTCGCCTGGTACAGACTGCTGTGAAGATTATGGGGGTTAAAAAACACCCATCTCTCCAAAACATATACGAGCAGTCGATTATCAGACAGGCAAAAAAATGGTGTCTGATCCCCCCCCCACATACTCCACCCAGAACTCCAGCTCCTACCTTCTGGTAGAAGATGCAGGGTTCCCAGGAGCAGGCTGAACCGCTATAAGCACTCATTCCTACCTATGTCCATTAAGCTTCTTAACATTCACATGAAATGAAATGTAGTCAAATGTAATGAAATGGGTTGTGCAATAGGTCGCCATTGTCAGTATGTGCGTCTGTGTATTGTGTTTGTTCAAACGGTGTATGACTGATGATATGTGTATGTCTCTTAATGTCCACTATGTTTGTATATGTACATGTATGCACTGCAGGACGGACAATAAAGTATATCGTATCGTATCATCGTACATAAAAACATCTTGACCAGGCTGAGCAAACCCTCTCCTTGCTCCCATAAGGTCTGATACGGGCCAGTCCCGCTACTATAATATAATGCTATTATTATTATTATTTATTTTGTATGTACTCTGTGACATTTCTGTTCTTTTTGTGGCATTGTATTATACCTTTTTTAACTTCTTTATCATAACGTTTGTAGATATTTCAAGTAATTCAATAACTCACAGGAGGGCGACAGTATGTTTTTTATAAACTAAGCTTTCTGTCCTCCCGCTTCAACGTACTTTTTGTACCTTGTCTGTGTATATTAATGTATATAAGTTGAATAAAATCATAAAATACTTAAAATACGTTCAAAGTTTTTGGTGTTATTCTTGTAGTATTCCCTTTTTTTATATATACATATTTATTTCTCTTATTTCTCCGATATTCGCTCCCATTTCACATTTTATTTTACAGTATTCTTATAGTTTCTCCTTTGTATGTATAGGTACATTTATATTAATTTATTCTATTTAATTATACATTTTTCAATTCTTGTTTACACTGTTGAGGAGCCTGCGACCTCAGTTGGTCATACATTACATAATCACACCGTAGTTGTGTATACGTTGTGAAAAGGAACCTCTGAATGTTGAATGTTGAGTCTTGAACCCTGATCTAGTGGTGCTGCTCCTCGGTCTCACCTTGGCCCACCAGCTGGAGAGAACGAAGTAGGTGTTGACGTTCTCCTCTCCGAACTGCTCGGCCACGTAGAGCCCCAGAGAGCCGTATTTGTCGTAGATGTTCCTCTTGGTCGGGTCGTTCAGGATGGCGTGAGCGTTGTTGATCTCCTTGAATTTATCCGCCGCCTCGGGTTTTCGGGATTCTTGTCGGGTGGAACTTCAACGCAAGTTTCCTGTGGAGAAAATCAGAGAAAAAAGACAATGAAATAAAATATAAAAATCACATTATTATTATTATCAAAATGTAAGAAGTAGAAAGTACAGGTATTTGTGTTCAACATGTAAGAAGTAGAAAGTTCAGGTATTTGTGTTCAACATGTAAGAAGTAGAAAGTACAGGTATTTGTGTTCAACATGTAAGAAGTAGAAAGTACAGGTATTTGTGTTCAACATGTAAGAAGTAGAAAGTTCAGGTATTTGTGTTCAACATGTAAGAAGTAGAAAGTACAGGTATTTGTGTTCAACATGTAAGAAGTAGAAAGTACAGGTATTTGTGTTCAACATGTAAGAAGTAGAAAGTACAGGTACTAGGGCTGTCAAGTTAACGCGTTAATAACGCGTTAACGCAAAAAAAATTAACGCCACTAATTATTTTAACGCGATTAACGCATGTGTATTTTTTGTCCTCGGCCGCCATAGTTTCAGAGCGCATGGAGTTTAAAATACCATCGACAAGCTGATGCTGACAGCCCCGCTCCTGCTGCCCGCTTGTGGCAGACCACACTTCCACGCTCACGGCAGGCCCGGACTGGCCATCGGGAGGACCGGGAGGGAGTGTGTATGTGTGGTGCGACTCGCGCGAGCGAGGCACACCTTACGTGTTGTTAGCATCTGGTGCTAGCTAGCTGCGCTAACGGATATAAGGAGCTGTTTCAATGACATTTCGCCGACAACTGCGCCGAGTACTTGACTTTATGCAGGTAGCCAGACAGTGGGACATTGTACGAAAAGTCAGCGCACTCAGCACGGATAGTACGCGCAACATGATTGCAGCGTCCAGGCAGCTCCCATTCGAGCATATATGCCTTGAGCTGCACATAGCTCAACGATCCATCACAGTGTGTCTCTCCACACACACACACACACACACACACACACACACACACACACACACACACACACACACACCACACACACACACACACACCCACCACACACACACACACACACACACACACACACACACACACACACACACACACACACACACACACACACACACACACACACACACACACACACCCACACACACACACACACACACACACACACACACACACACACACACACACACACCACACACACACACACACACCACACACACACACACACACACACACACACACACACACACACACACACACACACACACACACACCACCCACACACACACACACACAACACACACACACCACACACACACACACACACACACACACACACACACACACACACACAGTATTATTGTATGAGAGAGGTTCCAGGTTGAATTGAGGCGAATATTTGTAATGTTCAGGTTGTTGTGTTTAATATTCATGAGAATATTTGTCATTGTTCAAATGATAATAAACAAACATATAAAGCATATTTGTCCACTCATATGTTGATAAGAGTATTAAAAAACTTGAAAGATATCCTTCTAAGGTACATTTAGAACAGATAAAAAATGTGCGATTAATAGCGATTAACTATGGACAATCATGCGATTAATCGCGATTAAATATTTTAATCGACTGACAGCCCTAGTTTGTACTCCACTACTCCACACCTCTGTCTAAAGCTTAGTCAGAGCATGGGGGTTTTAAAAAAAGGCGTCCTCTCTCAAAGTGAGTTTTCTTTATTCTCATTTCCTGGATGCGTATTGGATCAAATATGTTATTCAATCCCAAAGACACTCAACTTTCAATCAGAATCAGAATAACTTTATTAGTCCCACAGAGGGGACATTTACATTCAAACTAGATAGACTAATATTACTGTTGGACATAACTACAGACGGCATCATAATACAAATAAAGCTTAGTCAGTGCATGGGACACTGTGGGCGTCCTCTCTCTCAGTTATTCTCATTTCCTGGGTGCATATTGTGCTCCACTTGCAGGTGTGCCTCACCTGTAGGACCTCTTGATGTCGTCGGGGGTCGCCACCTTCTCCACCCCCAGCACGAGGTACAGAGTCTCCCCGGCGGTGGAGAGCGAGCGCTGCCTCTGGTGCTCTGCCATGATCTCTCTCTGAAAACAGGGAGGGAGCAGGGATCAAGACTCAAGGCTTTTGTTCAGCAGCTACAGTTTAGTTATGACAATGAGCATCTGAGGTCACAGGCTCCTCCTCCAACAGAGCACACAATACACCTGATGAAATAGTGCAAGTAAATAAAATAAAATAGACTATTGTTGTAAATGTATTATCTCTTTGATTTACACACGGCACCTATTGCACGTCTGTCCGTCCTGGGAGAGGGATCCCTCCTCTGTTGCTCTCCCTGAGGTTTCTCCCATTTCCCCTTTAAACTGTGGGGTTTCTCTGGAAGTGTTTCCTTGTACGATGTGAGGGTCTAAGGACAGAGGGTCTAAGGACAGAGGGTGTCATATTGTCATACTGATATTCTGTACAAACTGTGAAGTCCACTGAGACAAATGTAACATTTGTGATATTGGGCTATATAAATAAACATTGATTGATTGATTGATTGAGACTAGAATAGAAATAGAAATAGTGCAGAATAGTCTATAGGAACTCCCTCCCCCAAGAACTCCGTGACTCTGAGACCCTCACCCTGTTCCAGTCCCGCCTCAAGACCCATCTCTTGTCATCAGTACACTCATAGCCCCCCCATCGATCCCTGCCTGTCGTTAGTCTTCGTCTGTCCTTCTCCCATACCCCCCCCTCCAAACTGTAAAGCGACTTTGAGACTTGAAGAGAGTTATACAAATTCAATTTATTAGGGTTATTATAAGTAATTGGAATATGATATATTAGATATGTTTAAAGTTGCAAACTGATGAATGTTATGGATGTTCTTTCAAAAGTTGAAACACCACATATACACATCTGTTCAACTAAATAAATCATGCCTGTGGGGCGGAGAGGAGAGGAAGAGGTACGCAGATCTGTAGAAATACCACAGAGCAAATAAGAAGTCCTGCTTTTGAAATATTTCTTAAGTAAAAGTTGAAATGCCAAGTCTATAAATGTGTATATATTATACATGTATGTGTGACTGTCTTAAACCTTTCCTTCGAATATTTTATGAATTGTAAGGTGTCCCCTTGGACGCTTTGAAAGGCGCCTCCAAATAGAATGAATTATTATTATTATATAAAACGTGCATCATAATTGTCCCGTAGGTTGAAATACCACAACCTTAACTTAGCCTTTACTCGCACTTGGATTAGGAATACTGTTTCAGTTTTTTTCTTCTTTACTGTTTCTGTTTCTGACTTTATGTAAAGCGTCTTTGAGCATTAGGAAAAGCGCTATAAAAATCCAATGTATTATTATGATTAATTTCATTTTCATTTAATCGTTTATTTGAACAGGGACAATGCACATTAATGAACACTTAAAGGGGACCTATCATGCAAAATGCACTTGTGTACGTCTTTTCTACATGAATATGTGTCCCCGGTGTTCCAGGGAACTCACCAAGTGTCAGAAAACACAACCCTCTCTATTTTCTTCCATACCCAAATCTCTAAAAAAGGGGCTGCAACGGATCTGATCAAAACTGATCCAGATTTGAACACTGTCCTGACGTCAGGACGGTGGCGCTACGGCTATTGGGCCAACTCCACCAATCAGGAGGAGACAGCCACGGCCATTGCCGTTCGAAAGCGCTGGAGACGCTGTAGTACATATGCCAGGCCTGTAGGTGGTGCTGTTCTCACAGAATCTGCCCTTACACAAACAGAGCTAAAAAAAAGTGCACATTGAGCAAAATGAGGTATTTGGTATTTTGAATTTTTTTTTTTTTAAATATGCCTTATATAGGTATGGTCCTACACTATATTATTCAAATATAGCATGATAGGTCCACTTTAAATAAATAATGCTTCAAGTGTAAATATGCCGGATTTTAGCTTTGAGACCATTTCCATCCGCAGCCCCGTCACATACAACACATAAGAACATGACATTTATTAATCAGGGTATATGCAGGAATCCTGAAGTCAAATGTAAGACCTTTTAAGACCTTTTTTAAGACCCTTTCCATACATTTTAAGACCTCATCGCCACTTGGAGTTCTAACCGGTTACCTTGGCGACACATTTACCTCACATTGACTATATACAGTATTGATCGTCCTTCCTCCTTATCTTCCAACCATTTGGACGCAGACTTGCATTTCCCCATAACGATGTTGCTTAGCAACCGGCGTAAACGGACCTTCGCGCTATCAAGCAGTGAGCGTGCGATGTCCTGTTCAGATGACGTCAAATCCAACGGGATGCCATAAATAAACAGAATCACACTACACACCTACGCCATGATTACATTCAGGCAGACTGTAGAATACAACCTCTTTGGACAATTCATATACTTATTGGAAACAAGCTACAAAATGTAATACCTTGGAAAATGCCGTTTAATATTTTTTAATAGACTTAATTTTTCGCTAAATTGAATTACCAACTTTTAATACTTTGTAAGACCCCGCGGACACCCTGTATAAGCATAGCAAAAAATAAATACATGATATGCAGAAAGAGCAAGAGCAGCACACACACAAGTATTTACCACATGGCAGTACACTATAGCAGCAACGACATATTAAGTGCAAGAGGAGATACCCCTGAGTTAAAGTGCATTTCGCGGTGATTGCCCGTCTGTTTGTTGCTCAACCATTCTCTGAGTTGACCTTTGAAGCTATTGAGAGTGGGACAATGACGTATCTCAGTTGGGAGGCTGTTCCACAATGAGCTGCCTTTAACGGAGAGGACATTTTGTTCAAAAGTGGTCCGTCTACGGTGGACCTCACAGTCTCCTCTGGTTTCTGACCTAGTGCAGCGTCCAGTGTGTTTTCTGAGGGGGGAGGGGGGGCAGTCCATGTAAACATTTATAAATAAAACACATACTTTTAAAAGACTTAAAATGGTCAAAACTCAAGAAATGGTGTTTCTCAAGGATGGTACAGTGGTGGTATGAATATGGCTTTCTGTCAAACACCTTGATAGCTCTCTTGTACAGCTGTTCTATGGGTTTCAGGTTTGTGCACAAGCAAACGACCAGTTTGTGAAACAGTATTCAATGTGGGATAGAACCATACAGTGGAGGTATGACTTTGCATTGACAGTTAAAGGGGGGGGTATGTCATTTTGGAGAAACCAGCTCGAGTGCGCTAGAATTTGAAAATACACAACCGGAAAAAATGTGCCCCTTCCTTCAGACTTCCTTACAGAGCCCCTCTCCAACACACACGAACGCGCACATGACCAATGAGGGCACGAGATAAGTTTGTGCACAGATGGAAGGCTGACAGGCAGGTAGGCCATCCAGTTATTTTAGCCGGGCCGGCTCAGATGATTGGTCGTGCTTTTTACAGCGCCTACGGCTTCCACAGATGATATTTTTTAATGTATTTATTGTCAAAGCATTTCATATTCATTGCTATCGGGATGTTAAGAGCATTCCATGGAATATAACAAGTTTCTGAAGTGAATTACCCACCCCACCTTTAAGAACGGTCTAATTTGTTTAACATTTTGCAAGTTGAATTTAATAGTATTTGATACTTTCTTAATATGTTTCTTAAAAGTCAAGTTCGAGTCCAGTATGACTCCAAGATAATAATAATACTCCTTTATAAGTTACAAGTCCTTCATTTAAAATGTTACTGTAGTAAAAGCAGAAATACCACAGTTTAGAAATACATATAAAATACTAATTTCAAAATCTTGCTGAAGAAAAGTACTATAAAAAAAGTGTACAAATACAGTAAGAGTATTTCTACACTGCTATATATTGTATTACAGTGCATGTACAGTCCTGCCATTTAATTGACATGTGTACATAAATGCAGAAGGAGAAATGTTCTGAATGTATTGACTGTTTCAAGAAGCTTCTATAATATCATATAATAAAATACTGTAATTCAATCCAGTATAGAATATAATTCACTGCTTATAAATACTGTAATATCAGATATAGGTTACTGAGGTTTTAGTGCATTCCTATATTTTTAACAAGCATGAAAACAAATTGTGTCCACTGTTAAAATAAAATATAAAAACTATGTATTTTTTACTTGGCGTTATGAAGGGAAAGACCCAAAATGAACCCTGTAAGCAGATTTCTTGATTACTGTAAAGAGCTATTGATTAGTCTGGCTGTTTAATCACTAGAAGTGTTTCTCCTGGTTATTTATTGATGCTTCAATTAGTCGCCAAAAGAGAAGCTTATTTATATTATTAAATGTTCACTATATATATATACTGCTGGGTACAGTAGCTTGAGAATTTCACCAAAGGACTCAATAAGTCTTATCTTAAATCTGTGATAACATGTTGTATTTTGTCATATTAACCAGCAAAGTACCTCCTAATTGTATTTAAGTAAATTACATTACATTACATGTCATTTGTTAGACGCTTTTATCCAAAGCGACTTACATACATTCAGTACTGTGGACAATCCCCACAGGAGCAATTTGGGGTGAAGTGTCACAGGGACACATGCTGACTGCAGTGGGACTCGAACTTGCTATCCCCTTATTTTGACACACTTTCCACTGAGCCACAGCCTCCCTTTACCTAAATGTATTTAGGTACACTGGTGACTGCAGGCAACAGCTGGCAATACAGATGTGTGGAAATACGCAGCTCTGTTAGACTTATAGGTGACATGCTAAAGATCCATAAGGCCAACATGCTGGATCTCATATATTTTCATTCCCTAAAAAGTCAATTTTTCACATTTTTTCTGTGTAAATTGTGACATTTCTGTGCGTTTCTCCTGCAACCTCCTGGCCTCCCTGCCTGCCTCTGCTGCTGCGGGAACTAAATCACTTACTGACAACCATGATGCATGAGAAACACATCCAGCTAATTCATGCTAGAAAAACCCAAAATAAAAGCGACATCGCCATTTGTGAGAATATAGCTGCGTCCTAATGGGTGTCATCATGACACAGTATAGCCTCTGCACAGGATCATTCACCATCTTTACGCAGAAATACAAAACGTGTCTCAGTTTTCACTCCCTGGGTGTTAAACATGTCTTGGATACGGTGTGCATCCCGGTGTAAACGGTGCATTTGGAGGATTAGACGGTGGGAATGCGATGTTAGGATGCATAATCTGTGCAAGCATCATCCTCAGCTCTGCAGCAGCATCCATGTTGGTTCCCGGCCTGCTCTCCCCCAGCCGAGGGGATGCATCCTCGGCTCTGATTTTCAAGGACAAGGGGCTTCCTCTGGAGGAGATAATAAGAGATGCAGATGTGTTTCCGCTCACCTTTCCGATGCTCTGAAGCTGAAACTCTGACGGTCCTCTGGGTTCGGTTTTTCTCAGACTGGAGCGGAGACTATAGCTGCATCTCTGTGGCTCCACACACTACACAATCACACACACTACACAACCTCACACAACTACACAATCACAGACAGCTGCAGCAGTACGCAGGCTCCACCCCCCCCCTCCAACCCAAAAAATACCCCATGGCGACCCGACGTGCGCGTAACCGAGAGGTGGGGGGAGGATGCAGGAGGCGCGCAGAGCAGAGACTAAGGAAATATAAAGGTGCAGAGACAGCAATGTTGGACTGAAATCTGCACCATCACACAACTGTGTTTAATGTAGATATTAAGACCACTTAACAATTAATAAATAACATGCATTGTGAGACCTTGAAGAAACTGTGAAATATGTTACATCACCTTTCTAAGATTAGCTTTGTAAACCACTAAAATAATTGTAGGCTACTTAAATTAATTTAATTTAAAAAAAGACACTGGGATCCAATGCAATAATTACAATACATACTAATACATACTAATACATACTAATACATACTAATACATACTAATAAATACTAATACATACTAATACATACTAATAAATACTAATAATAATATATAAGAAAGAAATAATAAAAAATAATAATTAAAAAAGGATGCTGAGATTTTATAAAAAGTTAAAAATATATATATATATAAAAACAAATCTGAATTCTGAGATTTAAAATAACAAACGTAAAAAAATGTAAGAAAATAAGTGTTTTAAAAAAACTGAATTCTGAGATTTACAAAAAGGATGTGATATGTAGTTTTTTTTTCTTCAGAACAATTACATTCTAAGAGAAAAAAATATGTATAATTTTAGATCTGACCAAAGGTTTTCCTGCTATGTCGAAATACCTGTATGAAACATCTTTATTTGTTTTAGTAATTCATAGGGCACTACGGGAAAAAAATATACTTTTTAAAATATTTTTATCAGAAATCTGACATTTTTGAAAATCGGAATACTGAGAAAATGATAACAAAAATAAATCAGGAAAACAAATTCACAAAGAAATGTCAGAAAAAACATTAGGATTACCTTAAAAACTCTTGATATCAAAAACCCTCTGAGTTTTTGGTCATTTTTCTCAAGGTTTATTTTTTTTTTAAAGTCAGAATTCTGAGATTTTCAACAGAGAAAATATTGTTTTTTTTCCAGCCGAAATGTCTCTAACATTCCTATGTGCTGCTGTGTGTAGATATATATTAATGTATGTAGCACTATTCCCAAGATAGGAGTGTTATTTAATAAAAATATACACAGTTTTATTGCAGTTCGGTGGATCCGCTGCACTGACCATAACTGTTCCTCGGCAACCGTGACGTCACTCTCCTTACCAATCGCAGAGCTCGCCGGACTGTCGCTCCTCTCGCGAGATTATCACATTAGCTTGGTTAGTTAGCTAGCCGTGAAAAAACAGATTGCCCAGCTGTATTTTTACACTTTATTCTTCTTAAAAGGCACTAGGAAGACCCTGCGCGTTTCTGCTGGGATTGTGTTTGAATATCGCCCGTAGGAAAGGATCATCTCCGTGTTTTGTACGGTGAGTTGGGAAAACGCGATGCTAAGTCACGTTAGCATCAGAGGAAACTGGTTTGTTTTGGAATCTCTTAATTATTATTTTAAAAGCCAATTAACTGCAGCAATTTCGTCTTTTTTATTTCCTTATTAATGTGGTGTTTTTATCATTATCACATGTTGATATTGTGTATCTGTATTTGTCTGTAAGGCTGTTGTTAGTGCAGATACAAGCTGTGACCGAGCTGTGTCGGGCTTCGTTTGTTTTGATTTTGTTTCCTCTTTCCAGCAGTGATGTACATATTATTTTATATTATCTTGTGTGCTTGTTTTTACTTCACGTCTCTTTGTGCATATACATCTTATTTAATATATTTTTCTTTCATTCTAATCTCTAATGAAGTTACTGTTACCAAATCCAGTATTTAAGTTTAATGTAATAAAGCATTTCTGATTCAGATTTTAGTGCAGGAGAGGTGAAAACTAAGTTCATTTACTCAAGTACTGTACCTAAGAACACATTTTGAGATACTTTTACTTTATTTGAGGATTTACATTGTATTCTACTTTGTACTTCTACTCCTCTACAGTTCAGAGGTAAATGGTGTACTTTTACTCCACGACATGTATTTAATACCTTTAGTGACTTCACAGATGTGGATGAATGATGTGAAATATAATCAAGTGTTAAATCAGACTTTAGTTCCACCTGGAGTAAATCCACAAGCTACCCTGCAGTATACAAAGTCATTCAAACTAGCTGCACCTTTACCAGCTTTGAGAACACTTTCATGATCAATCATTATAAAACATATCTATATATTATTCTGAAATGGACCAATCTGCACAATGACTACTTTCACTGTCGCTACTTTCACTATATTTTGATGAGAATACTTTTCTACTTTTACTTGAGTAACATTTTGAATGCAGGACTTTTACTGTGACAGAGTATTCCTACACTCTGGTACTTCTACTTTTACTCAAGTACAAGATCTGAGTACTTCTACTTTTACTCAAGTACAAGATCTGAGTACTTCGACTTTTACTCAAGTACAAGATCTGAGTACTTCGACTTTTACTCAAGTACAAGATCTGAGTACTTCTACTTTTACTCAAGTACAAGATCTGAGTACTTTTACTCAAGTACAAGATCTGAGTACTTCTACTTTTACTCAAGTACAATATCTGAGTACTTCTACTTTTACTCAAGTACAATATCTGAGTACTTTTACTCAAGTACAATATCTGAGTACTTCTACTTTTACTCAAGTACAATATCTAAGTACTTTTACTCAAGTACAAGATCTGAGTACTTCTACTTTTACTCAATTACAAGATCTGAGTACTTCTACTTTTACTCAATTATATTATACTTCTACTTTTACTCAAGTACATGATCTGAGTACTTCTACTTTTACTCAAGTACATGATCTGAGTACTTCTACTTTTACTCAAGTACATGATCTGAGTACTTCTACTTTTACTCAAGTACATGATCTGAGTACTTCTACTTTTACTCAAGTACATGATCTGAGTACTTCTTCTATCTTCCCAGGATCCTAATAATGAGTTATGCTGAAAAGCCAGAAGACATCACGAAAGAAGAGTGGATAAAAACTGAACAATGTTCACATACAGAGGGCGGACATGAATCGGCTCATTATGAATTACCTGGTGACAGGTGAGGATATACATCATTTATTATTAAGGATTCACGTAATGTGGAATTAGGATAATCCTGATTTTTATTTTTGTTATTTATTCCCCTTTTGTACCAGGGAAACAAACACATCTTTATTATACAGTTAAATAACTGACCTATAATTAAGACAGCTGTTCATTACACTATATTTGAATCAGCGTACATTTAATCTAAGATCCTACTTTTAATATCAATACATGGAGGAATCGCTGCTTTAAGGCCCCGGGCACACGAGGACGATAACGGTCGCATCCGCTACAGTTCACCATCAGATAGACGGTTCGGCCACACGAGGCCGACATGGAAACGCAGAAAACGATAACGGGTCCCAATAAATAACAAAGAAGACCTCTGACCGACACTTTTCTAATTTTGTCCGGAAGAGTTCAACTTTAACGGACATGTTGTCGAACTGAAACTCTGCCGCACGGTCCCCTCGTCCCTTGGAAGAGGCGGAGAGGTGGGTGTTTGTCCTCTGCTGGTGGACTAACCGGAGAGAATTACAGCAGAGCACACGCTTGCCTCGGGGAGGGAGAAAAAGAGCCAGAGCGTCCACAGTGGAGAATAAACAGAAGGGTAACCATGGCAACCATGCGTGGGAAGTCTTCTTTGCTGCTTTTGTGGCAGGACTACAGCGCCACTTACAGGCCCGGCATATGTACTACAGCGTCTCCAGCGCTTTCGAGCGGCCTCGTGTGAACGGACACGTTTCTGGTGCCTGTTGCGTGTGGACGGAATACTTTTTTGATATCGATTTTTGTCCGTTATCGTCCTCGTGTGGCTCCAGCCTTAAACACCTTTTTAAGCTGCAATTCAACAAACTACTCGATGAGAAGACAGAAACAATTTGGATAATTTATGAATTGTTAAAATGCTGTTTTAACTGTCTGAGTTTTACATCATATTGAAGTGAGTATATTCTGGTTTTAGACTGACAACAGCAGACTTTAAAAAGACCTCACGTTGGACTCTGACCATCCATACATCTACAGAATAATCTGCACAACAGTCAAAAATGAAAACATTAAATTGCATTTCTCAAACATTTAGAAACAAAAATAGATCTTTCTTTTACCTCTTGTGTAAAACAACATTTAGACAGAAATGAATCCAACAGAACAGATCAGTAAATTGATCTGTACATTTCAAGAATTGATCAGTAAATACCTCTCATGTCCTGATGGCTTTCAGAACAAGTTACAAGTCTGAAATCAGATGATGAATCGATGCTTTCCTGTTAATAACTGCCTATAATATCAAAGTCAAATTATATACTATTTATACATATGCACACATTAAGACCTAAATAAAAGCACAACAATCAATATACACAAAATAACAGTCACTTCAATATCTTTGAGAATGTGCATTAGTGCGAGACTGTCCATAGCAGCGTTACAAAAAGTGATATCTTTGCCTCTGCCTGTCTCTGCTCTACAGAGGGGTTCAAAGAAGCGGCGGAGAAGTTTCGTATGGAGTCTGGCATCGAGCCGAGTGTGGACCTGGACTCTCTGGATGAGCGGATAAAGATCAGAGAGATGATCCTGAAGGGACAGATCCAGGAAGCCATCGCCCTCATCAACAGCCTGCACCCCGAGCTGCTGGACACCAACCGCTACCTCTACTTCCACCTGCAGGTACAGAGCCCTTTGAACATGATATATTAACATATAAAGTGCTTTTCAGACAGACATTAAAGGGGACCTATCATGCAAAATGCACTTTTTAATGTCCTTTATACATGTCCCCGCCCCCGGTGTGTCATTGAACTCACAAAGTGTCAGAAAATAAAACCCTCTCTCTTTTCCTCCGTACCCACATCTCTAAAAACGGGGAACAACGGAGCTGATCCAGATTTGCGTCCGATATGATGTAATATCTGAAATGCGGACCCACGGCCCAATCAGAAACGTCGCTATCAGAAACAATGCGTGCCGTGTTCTGGACGTAATATGGTCTTTGTTTACATTAGCATCGCTAACACTCCGAGCTAACCTGTACTGGAGAGAGTGTGTGTGAAGAAGCAGGAACAAATAGTTTGAGCTCCATACTGTTTCAGAAATAATCCTTGATGTGGTTTGGAACATGATGGCGTTTAATCACGGGAGCATTTAGCGGAGAATCTGCTGGTAGAATTCTGAGAAGGCATTAGCTCCGCATCCTCTTTTTTTTAAGCTAAGGACCCAGAATCAGCGTTTCTCTAAAAGGGCTGAAATAGAGGGATATGAGGGATTTCTAAAATGCATGATCTGTTTGGTATTTTGAGCAAAACACATCATAGACATGTTTTTTATATATCTTTTATATATCTGAGCCCCATAATATATGGCTAAAATAGCATGATAGGAGACCTTTAAACAAGATATTTAAAAAAGTCATTAAACAAACAGTTAAATACCATGATCAGTACAGATAACACTAAAATCAGTAAAAAGCACGTCAAGTATTTTTCACTTTATAATGAAGAGATACCAACATTATTGATTGAGGAGGAGCAGTGAACCAACCAGATCAAGTTAACGCATGAATTACTGTTTCTACTTTTGTAATTGCATTATCAGTCAGTAATACGGATCACAGTTTGGTTCATTCATAATGGAAGAAAGATGTGAGCCTGAGGCTCCAGATATAAACCAGAACACATTTCTGAACAGCAGTGACTTTAAAGGTCACCTATTATTCAAAATCCTCTTCTTCATGTCTCTTCTCCATCAACATGTGTCCCCTCTTCTTCATGTCTCTTCTACATCAACATGTGTCCCCTCTTCTTCATGTCTCTTCTACATCAACATGTGTCCCCTCTTCTTCATGTCTCTTCTACATCAACATGTGTCCCCTCTTCTTCATGTCTCTTCTACATCAACATGTGTCCCCTCTTCTTCATGTCTCTTCTACATCAACATGTGTCCCCTCTTCTTCATGTCTCTTCTACATCAACATGTGTCCCCTCTTCTTCATGTCTCTTCTACATCAACATGTGTCCCCTCTTCTTCATGTCTCTTCTACATCAACATGTGTCCCCTCTTCTTCATGTCTCTTCTTCATCAACATGTGTCCCCTCTTCTTCAGTCTCTTCTACATCAACATGTGTCCCCTCTTCTTCATGTCTCTTCTACATCAACATGTGTCCCCTCTTCTTCATGTCTCTTCTACATCAACATGTGTCCCCTCTTCTTCATGTCTCTTCTACATCAACATGTGTCCCCTCTTCTTCTGTCTCTTCTTCATCACCATGTGTCCCCTCTTCTTCATGTCTCTTCTACATCAACATGTGTCCCCTCTTCTCATGTCTCTTCCTTCTCAACATGTGTCCCCTCTTCTTCAGTCTCTTCTTCATCAACATGTGTCCCCTCTGTGTAAAGAGACTCTGAAGTTTCAGGAACAAAGATTCTCTCTCTTTTTGATCCATTTATATAAAACTGAAAATGAGCTGATCAGATTTTGGCCACTTGATGATGTCATAACGATGTTTGGCTTGTGTAACCATTAGCCAATCAGCAACCAAGGTATCCCCCCCCCCCACCACCTTATCACCTGGCTCCTTTTTTCATCTAAGTAACAGACAGAGAATCAGCACTTTGGAAACAGGGCTGAACAGAGGGATTATGGGTAATGCTGCAATGATCTGTTTGGTGTTTCAGCCAATCAGAGACAGGCTCTGTATATATCTGAGACCTGTGATATATTGATGAGAAAACAGTAGGGGACCTTTAAGGCAGTATTGAAGAGTAGAAAGAGCTGTTTCAAACATGCAGATTAATTGTGTCGTGATATTTCATTAAATATGGAAGTATTGTGATATTTCATTAAATATGGAAGTATTGTGATATTTCATTAAATATGGAAGTATTGTGATATTTCATTAAATATGGAAGTATTGTGATATTAGATAAACATGTAATTGATACCCTGCTTGCTGACTGTTCCCCCGCAGCAGCAGCATCTGATCGAGCTGATCCGTCTGAGGGAGACGGAGTCGGCGCTGGAGTTCGCTCAGACTCAGCTGGCGGAGCAGGGCGAGGAGAGCAGGGAGTGTCTGACGGAGATGGAGAGGACGTTAGCGCTGCTCGCCTTCGACAACCCCGAGGAGTCGCCCTTCGGAGACCTGCTCAACATGATGCAGCGGCAAAAGGTGCGCAGGTTTAATAATCACACTGATCAAGTCAGCTTTATTACCTAGAATCTGACATGTGTTTATACATACAGAACATTTGAAATACCGTTTCTCGCAGTCCCACAGTGTGACATATATACATATAGATAAAAGGGGTATACAACTAAGTAATAGTAGTAATAAGTACTAGGTAGTAATATATATTTTTTAAAAACACAATCAACAGAACATGAATTTGACATTAGTGCAATGTGTCAAAGAGCGCTTCATTTGAGTCGTGTCTCCATGCTTTAATGTTCAAACAGACACACAGAAACACAGGGACTTGAGCCTTTGCAGACCATTGAGATGCACTAACAGATATAACACACTACAGGAGGAGAGGGGAAACCCTTAAATAATACTCAAGGAAATACTCAAGTCAAGTTGTCCCTTTTAAAATTGTACTTTAGTAAAGTACTTGAGTAAATGTTCTTAGTGTGGAGGACCTTCTAATTCCCTTGAGAGAACTGATAACTACCTCAGGCTTTTCTAAACACCCCCACCATTAAACCATTAGCCCCCCAGTCCTTTAACCTCTTTCCCCCCCCCCGTGGAATATCAGTCCTTACCATATGTCTGTTACACACATACAAGACTAAACAATCAATTTAACAGAGTAAAAACAGAGTAAAAGACATAATATATGCTTGTCTGTGATAATATGATAACAAATGAACGTTTATTCATACAGCCCCTTTCAACACAAGGCGACTCAAAGTGCTGAAAGACATTAAGAGCATATTAGAAGCAAAGATAATAAGACATGAATAACAGGTACATGAATAAAAGTTACAGAGCAGTGTGAGATGTGAATAGTTCAATTAAGAAAAGTCTTCAGCCTGGATCTAAAAGTAGTCGGAGTTGCAGCGGACCTGCAGGTTTGTGGGAGTTTGTTCCAGATGTTTAACAAGACCCCTCACCAGATTCTCACATTCCTCGACCTCTAGTCTTCCGTGAAATTATAGTTCTTCTGACCTTTTTATATTCCTTTCATCCTTCTCTTTCAATCATGTTGCATCCCCAGACAACACATGTTCCTGTTTACTGTTACCCAAACCATGGGCGTCGCAGCCATTATATGTCCCGTCCCCCCACCTTTTAAAATGATTAGTTTAGTCCCCCCCACTTTTACCATGTAGAAAGTCCGTGCATCGGTCTCTCCACTCGCCGCTCTCTGTAGAGCGCTGTGTCAGTGCTTCATTATCAAATCCATTCCACTTGCTTATTGAGAGAACGCCCAAATCAATGAAACTCCGTCCCATGTTTTCACTGCTACTTTGTACCAAGGCAGATTCTCAGAGCCGTACACGTGAGCACAATTATGCGCGCCACAGTTTCCCCGCTGCGAGGCTCCGGCGCTAACAGTTCACGAGCGTGCTCCACTAGCACCCGGATATTATGCGCTGTTATTAAAGAGGTGGAGGAAGTTAACGTCCAGGACCATTTGGGGCAGGAGGGGAAAGGTGGGAGGCAGGGTGGAGAGTTCAGGGGAGAGAGTCAGAGGGAGGGAGGGTGGAGAGTTCAGGGAGAGATGTCAGAGGGAGGGAGGGAGGGGAGAGAGTTCAGCATCCTGACCACCCACAATGCTGAGTGCTTTGCGGGTGAGGCGGGTGTTGTATATGTCCTGTAGTGAGGGGAGTGAGGATATTTAAACCTGTTTTAAGACTTCCCTTGTGAATCTTTGGCCTTCAAACAACACTTAAACCGTCCCCCGTCTCTGTGTGATGTCCAGGTGTGGAGCGAGGTGAACCAGGCGGTGCTGGACTACGAGAACAGAGAGTCAACTCCCAAGCTGGCGAAGCTGCTGAAGCTGCTGCTGTGGGCCCAGAACGAGCTGGACCAGAAGAAGGTCAAATACCCCAAAATGACAGACCTGAGCACGGGAACCATCGAGGACCCCAAGTGAACCCCCCCCACCCTCTAACCCCCCCCCCCCCACCCTTAATTTATGATCAGGCAGTGACTGTGTGACAGCCAGGTTTGTGTATAAACAGATGCTAACTTCACGTTTCATTCATGGGAGAGAAAAGGCTCATTGTGCAAACTGTACATTGCTGTATTTGCAAAATAGATATTTAGTTTACTGATCCTGGATTTTGGGTTAAATCTCGGAGACGACAATTCAAATAAAGCCTAAGCTAGGAGTATTATTTATTTGACCCTGAGACTTTATCTTAGAGAGAGAGAGAGATGGTGGTAATACAACAGAGGGGGGAGAATAACGATCACTGCTTCAAATCAGAGTTTAACATTTGAGATTTCATACACAAAATGTGAGTATTTTTCAATGAAATGGAAGGAGACACTTATTAAATGTAACATAGTTTTAATTCATATAGTATTTTATGATTTCTTGTACAATATGTCTTTTGGGATGCCTTCGTGTGAGAGAAATACGTCCTGGGTTAAAATCAGAGAACGTTTCCTCGCTGAGTTTTTAGCCCCTCCGGTTTCTTCCGAGCCGACAGTTTGCAACAAATGTGGATATTTGGTTTTGTTTTTGGGGGGGGGAGTTAGGAAAGAGAGGATTTATACGGTGCTGGAGAGAAAGGGCTGCTCCGGAAACTAAAAGAGTGACGGTGCCAAAAAACGGCGACTCTGTAGTCTGAGAACTCGTTTCTTTTTGGTGTGTAATATAAAAACAAGACAGTCCCAGAACATGCTGTCCATTTTTAAAGCCGTCAGTATTTTCTCATGCATGTAAACGTTTTTTTCAACGGGGAAAAGTCTGTTGTTGTGCTTGTTTATTTTGTTTACTTGCTGCTTTGTTGTCCATCCTTAATTTATTCTAAGGTTGTATTGTCTTTATAGATATACTGGCTTTGACACATACTGAAACCCAGAGAGCTCACGTCCCTTTTATTATTCCACATTTTTAAAAGCAGATTTGCAAAATATTAAAATAAACAAAACTTTTGTGAACCATACGAAATGTTTTTCTCCATTTTCTGGGGGCTTGTTTTGAGGGGAAACCCCCTGTGTTTATAATCGAGTACTCCTGGAACTGAGAAATATCTCCCTGGTCCCCGGCTTGAGCTTCAATCTCAGGATCCATGTATTTATGATCCTCTCCAGAATGGAAGTAGTCAAAACAATAAAAGAGAATTAGTTGGTATTTGGTAACCATTAGCCAATCACCAACCAAGGTACCCCCCCCCCCCCCCACCTTATCACCTGAATCTCCTCCAAGAGCACCTATAGCCGCTTTCACACAAGTACTTTGCCATACTTAGTGCTCAGCACTTAGCACCCCCATGGCACTTAGTACAGATCGCGTTCACACCGGAATAAGTCCCTGGGGGAGGATTAGGCAAATGAAGCCGCTGACGTCACTTCTTCTTCTTCTGCTTTGGGTTTACTGGCAACTTCACGGCGTATACTGCCACCCGGAGTCCCCGGCCAGAAGTCCCCGGAGTTGGGACTCCCAGCAGCTTCTACTGAAGCCTTCTGAGTAAATCGCCAGAACGCCGACACCTCCTCATCCACCGCTCCCATGTTTATTTTGTGTTGCCATAAGTTAGTCTCGCTCCGTTGGTGCACGGGGCTAATGCTAATGCTAATAATGCTAATGCCAGCAAATACAATGGCGGCTTCACAAAACGTTTCACAGTTTTACGGGGCGTGGTTTGCAATTCGCCCAGCCAATCAGAAATTGGTACTTTTTCTCCCCAGGAAGTACCACCTCTCTAGCAGGCACTGAAAAGGGGGGAACAAGTTTGCATGAACTAAGTTCTCTTTTTGGTGTGAACGCAAAATTCCAGGAACTAACGGAACTAAACGGGAAAAGTACGGGTAAAAGTACTCCGGTGTGAAAGCGCCTATTGTGTTCTTTGTAACCAAATCTCTCTCAGAGGGGCGTGGGGAGGGGCTCCTTATTTTCATAGACAGAGAATCAGCACTTTGGAAACAGGGCTGAAACAGAGGGGATTATGGGTAATGCTGCAATGATCTGTTTGGTGTTTCAGCCAATCAGAGACAGGCTCTGTATATATCTGAGAGCTGTGATATATTGATGAAACACAGTATGATAGGGGACCTTTAAAACACAGGTAGTCCAGATGCTGGAACATGTGTCTATAAATGAGAAGAAGATGGATCCAGGTGGATTTCAACAATCCTGAGGGAGCCGTCAGAGAAGAAGTGAGGTGAGGATCAGGACCAGAGTCTGAGTGTTTCAGAAGCTGCTGATCTCTAGACTCTTAGATTGAGTTACAGAGAATGATCTGGAAAAGGTCAAATATCCAGTGATCAGTTATCTGGGAGGAGATGCCGTGTTGAGGTCAGAGGTCAGAGGACATCTATATAAACTTTTTGCACTACTTTTATTTTGTATTTTATTATATATGCCTGGCACAGATCAAGTGTTTGGATCTCTATCCAAAATAAAACATCTGAACAACAAACCCTCTCCTGTCCTTTACAAGGGAGATATGCAAATGTTATACATGCCCTAACAAGCTGCCTTTTCCTACTTCATATTGATGCCCAGTTTCCATCCCTTTTTATTTTGAAGGCATACATTTTACAGTATGTGTACACAGTAGTATTATAACTTTTACTTAAAAATACACAAGTTGTTTTGGAGAAATTAACTTGTACTCCAAAAGAGAAGTGGTTTCAAGTACTTTATAGAAACCTCATGGACAGCTTGAGATAGCTTTGGTTAGATGCTGCGGCTAAGTGTTTTGATCTCTATCCAAAATAAATACTCTCTTTACATAACATCTAATTAAAGGTAGGGTTGGTAAGTTTGAGTATCTCGAGCCGGTTTCTCAAACTTACCTACCCCACCTTTAAGCTGACGCAAAAACCTTTAGTAAGAGCAAAAACCATGAAGATTCAAACTCAGAACACCAAGGAAAGGTCAGATGTATTCTCTTGCAGCTAATCATACCAGAGTAAGAGCTAGTGCCTCAGCTACAGGGCCGAGATGAACTGCACTGTATCGCCACGGTACGATGGAAACAGCTGGGTTTCAGTCTGCAGATTTCTGCTGTCCAGATGTCATGGAGAGCTCTTTCCACCGTTTAGGAGCCAGCAGAGGTGAGAGGTAGTGGAGTACAAATACTTTGTTACTGTACTTAAGTACATTTTCTGGTATCAGTACTTTACTCCACTACTTATTTTTCTGACACTTTTTACTTTGACTTCTTACATTTGAACACAAATACCTGTACTTTCTACTTCTTACATTTGAACACAAATACCTGTACTTTCTACTTCTTACATTTGAACACAAATACCTGTACTTTCTACTTCTTACATGTTGAACACAAATACCTGTACTTTCTACTTCTTACATGTTGAACACAAATACCTGTACTTTCTACTTCTTACATGTTGAACACAAATACCTGTACTTTCTACTTCTTACATGTTGAACACAAATACCTGTACTTTCTACTTCTTACATGTTGAACACAAATACCTGTACTTTCTACTTCTTACATGTTGAACAAATACCTGTACTTTCTACTTCTTACATGTTGAACACAAATACCTGTACTTTCTACTTCTTACATGTTGAACCAAATACCTGTACTTTCTACTTCTTACATGTTGAACAAATACCTGTACTTTCTACTTCTTACATGTTGAACACAAATACCTGTACTTTCTACTTCTTACATGTTGAACACAAATACCTGTACTTTCTACTTCTTACATGTTGAACACAAATACCTGTACTTTCTACTTCTTACATGTTGAACCAAATACCTGTACTTTCTACTTCTTACATGTTGAACCAAATACCTGTACTTTCTACTTCTTACATGTTGAACACAAATACCTGTACTTTCTACTTCTTACATGTTGAACACAAATACCTGTACTTTCTACTTCTTACATGTTGAACACAAATACCTGTACTTTCTACTTCTTACATGTTGAACACAAATACCTGTACTTTCTACTTCTTACATGTTGAACACAAATACCTGTACTTTCTACTTCTTACATGTTGAACACAAATACCTGTACTTTCTACTTCTTACATGTTGAACACAAATACCTGTACTTTCTACTTCTTACATGTTGAACACAAATACCTGTACTTTCTACTTCTTACATGTTGAACACAAATACCTGTACTTTCTACTTCTCACATTTCCCAAACAGGCTGGTTCCTTTAGTTTGAATGTGTGTTTGGTGGCGTGATCATTATTATTTAGAGTCATTGCGTGCCTATTGATTTGAACACGATCCGTGTATCCATCATTTCCTGGTCTTCTCTAAAGAAGAGGGACCAATGAAAACGTTGTCATGTTGCCGTTGTTCAGCATGGAAACATTCATTAGCTAACAATGACATTATTGTTCTATTAATATAAAGGGAGGTCAGGTACTCTTTAAAACAGCTGCTAGTTATGGGTACTTTTTACTGAAGTACATTTCAAAGCCCTCTTTACTTTACTTGAGTAAAGAAGTTTAGTCAGTACTTCTACTTTACCAGAGTATTTTTAAACACGAGTATCTGTACTTCTACTTGAGTAAAGGATGTGTGTACTTTGCCCTCTCTGACATACAGCAGAGCTTCCTGTCCTCTACTGGGGAAATATTCAAATGTTCTTCCTCTCTGTGAAACCTCCTGCAAATCACGAGCAGCTTCTCTTTCTGGGTTTTGTTTCAACAAGTTGTACCTGTTTGTCCTGCCAGTGAGAGGAGGAGGAGGAGGAGGAAGACGGGGAGGAGAGCTGAAGTACTCTCAGAGCGGATCAGACACTGAAGGAAACACTGATCTGATCACATGGAGGACAGACACACGGCCAGAGACGGCAGGAAACACCTGAGCTATCCTCAGCTGGATTGTGAGATGTATGGAGGACGTGTTTCCAGCGGAGAGGACAGGAAGCTGTGGCCCAGGTGAGACCCAGAGAACACTGCAGGCTCTGGAACAGGAATCTAAAACATGTGGAAACAGCCGCTTAACATGACATGGTTCTTAAAATGAGTTAGTCATTGTGAAATAATGCTTCTGGCTGCTACTTCACTTTTATAGGTTCACTTACTTTTAAAATACTGCCCCTACTTTTTATCTTTGATTTGTACTTACTTTATTTTACGGACGTACTGCTGCATTACAGTATGAACCCTGTAGAAGCAGATTATTAGTTTTACATTTGAATTGTTTTTATATATTGTGACACTGACAGATAGTTATGGTCCCCAGAGGATGAATAACATTTACTTTGGTAATCCTTTGAGTCTCAAATATCTCCATTTCTTTCTCTTTGGAAAGACACGTTGCAATAAGCTGTTTTTAAAGGATGTGTTTTTAAATCTGACTTGAGCCACAGACAAAGATTGTAAAAACTGCAAATACAAGAGCTTTTATCAGAGGATCAGTGTATCTATATATACACAGTATTAGAGGCTTCATAGCTTTTCAACATGTTAATGCTTCCAATACTATCAGCCTTGTCTACTTTGAGTTTAGTGCTACTGAGCAAATAATAGGTGGTAAACATGGTGAACATAATACCTGCTGATTATTTGCATACGGGCGTATCAGGAAGAAAAACAGTGGTAGTTCAATACCCTCTTCACGCAACAGTAACCAACAGCAGAAGGGCATACACTTGTTCCCTTTGAAGATCCAAACTGAAACTTAATGGAGGGGTATCAGCCAAACAAAACCGCCTATTGTATTTAATTGTATTGTTAAAATGCTAAATGGTCCTCGCATAATTAAGCATTAAGGATCCTACATATAGCATACAATTCTACGTGTACGCAATAATTCACAAGTTGGGCAGAATCAAGCCATAAAGTGAGCTTATTTTGGAGCCTGCACTGTATAAGAAAAACATTTTTTAATTTTTAAGGAGGCCGTTGTGAACCAATGGAAAGTCCCCAATGTTTAAATAGCCACTGTTTGTTTTCCCATGCAAAACCAAAGTCACTTCATGTTTTTCTTGTGTAGCATGCAAACCCTGTGTTGCAGATAAATAAATGATCCTTTAATATTTGAATAGTGACCGTGTAGCATGCTGGTGTTAGCATTTGGCTCAGAGCACAGCTGGGAGAACAGACTGTTGTTTCAGTAGCAGTTGATGTTACCGGTTTGGCCTTGTGTCTCTACATGCACTGCAAACATGTAAAATTGCCAAGTATATTTGTCTAATTTCTAGTCAGAATATGTCATTACACTTGATATAAGACTTAATAACTGTCTTGTTTTAGACCAGGCATCTTAAGCATCTTATTAAGTCAAAGTCTCTTAAAAACATCTTATTTTAGAGGAAAATCTCCAACTAACATCAGAAAACAGAAAATGTCTGAGCATTTCTGGCTTTTTTGTTACAAATTCCCTGATTCTGGTCAAATATAGTTCAAAATAAGTTTTCCCAGCTAAATACAAGATCTAATTTATTTAATTATCCCATCTTTACTTAAGTCATTTTGTTCTTTTGGCAGATTTGTTCACTTATTAAAAGCGAAAACACCTTGTTTTTATTATATATTTACTTGTTTTTGGAGCAGCATTTTTTCCAGTGTGTGTATATTGGTTTTCACCAGGACGCAAAAATGATCCACGTCAATTATTAAAACCGGTTTTCCCTTCATGTTTAAGGTGTCTGTATTAAAGGTCCGTGCTGCATTAGACACGGTCTTCCATTAAATAATTAGTTTGACTGGAAAAACTTTAAAGAGTCCTCTCCTGCTGATGTTCAGGTGTATATCAGTATATAGTGTCTCTACTTTAAAGAGTCCTCTCCTGCTGATGTTCAGGTGTATATCAGTATGTAGTGTCTCTACTTTAAAGAGTCCTCTCCTGCTGATGTTCAGGTGTATATCAGTATGTAGTGTCTCTACTTTAAAGAGTGCTCTCCTGCTGATGTTCAGGTGTATATCAGTATGTAGTGTCTCTACTTGAAAGAGTCCTCTCCTGCTGATGTTCAGGTGTATATCAGTATGTAGTGTCTCTACTTTAAAGAGTCCTCTCCTGTTGATGTTCAGGTGTATATCAGTATGTAGTGTCTCTACTTTAAAGAGTCCTCTCCTGTTGATGTTCAGGTGTATATCAGTATGTAGTGTCTCTACTTTAAAGAGTCCTCTCCTGCTGATGTTCAGGTGTCTATCAGTATGTAGTGTCTACTTTAAAGAGTCCTCTCCTGCTGATGTTCAGGTGTATATCAGTATGTAGTGTCTCTACTTTAAAGAGTCCTCTCCTGCTGATGTTCAGGTGTATATCAGTATGTAGTGTCTCTACTTTAAAGAGTCCTCTCCTGCTGATGTTCAGGTGTATATCAGTATGTAGTGTCTCTACTTTAAAGAGTCCTCTCCTGCTGATGTTCAGGTGTATATCAGTATGTAGTGTCTCTACTTTAAAGAGTCCTCTCCTGCTGATGTTCAGGTGTATATCAGTATGTAGTGTCTCTACTTTAAAGAGTCCTCTCCTGCTGATGTTCAGGTGTATATCAGTATGTAGTGTCTCTACTTTAAAAGTCCTCTCCTGCTGATGTTCAGGTGTATATCAGTATGTAGTGTCTCTACTTTAAAGAGTCCTCTCCTGCTGATGTCAGGTGTATATCAGTATGTAGTGTCTCTACTTTAAAGAGTCCTCTCCTGTTGATGTTCAGATGTATATCAGTATGTAGTGTCTCTACTTTAAAGGTCCTCTCCTGTTGATGTTCAGGTGTATATCAGTATGTAGTGTCTCTACTTTAAAGGTCCTCTCCTGCTGATGTTCAGGTGTATATCAGTATGTAGTGTCTCTACTTTAAAGAGTTCTCTCCTGCTGATGTTCAGGTGTATATCAGTATGTAGTGTCTCTACTTTAAAGAGTCCTCTCCTGCTGATGTTCAGGTGTCCTTTAAATAACTTGGAATACTTCTTGTCTTAGGTAACAACACATCTGATTACACAAATATGACTAGAGGAGTTCCTCAAGGCTCAATCCTGAGGCCTCTTGTCTTTAAACATATACGAGCTTTCACCTACGTAGATTTAAAACAATAACAATTATGTTTTTCATGCAGATGACACACAAATGTCCAACCATCTTGCCAGGGAACTATGGTTCATTACAAGCACTGAGCAAATGCATTGAACAAATCGATGTGTCCGAACCATCTTTAATTAAACAAAGACAAATGATTGTTATCGGAGCCAACGAGTGTGATTAAAAGCCACAGACAGGTCCAGAAGTCTAGGTGTAGTCAAAGACTCAGACATCAATTTCAGCAGACGAGTCATCCTACTATTACCTGGCCGATATATCCAGGATTGAAGATAGCTTGTGTCAGCAGGATTTGGAAAAACGTGTCCATGCATTTATCTTCAGTCGGCAACTGTTGTGTTTTGGGGGATTTGAGGTCTTTGCACCAACTTCCTGTCTGTCAAATTTACTTCAAAAATACTACGTTTGTCTTTTATGATCCATATAAATAGTTAATGGACTGTACTTATATATCTCTTTGACCGCTCAAAGCTCTTTACATACTACGAGTCATTCACCTATTCATGCAGAGCAGCACCACTTGCTCTATATACACACACACACACACACACACACACACACACACACACACACACACACACACACACACACACACACACACACACACACACACACACACACACACACACACACACACACACACACACACACACACACACACACACACACACACACACACACACACACACACACACACACACACACACACTGTATTGGCTGGGATCGAACCAACAACCTGCTGATTGAAAGACGACCGCACTCCCTCTCAGCCACAGTCGCCCTATCTGGAACAAACTCCCAGCATGTAATGGACATTGCTCTTCATGTTGTGTGCATATTTTGCAAAAGATTAAAGAACCAGAAAGACATCTCTTTGATTAGTTAATATCAAGAATTTCCACCATAAGCACTGTAACTTTTATTATTTTTATACACATTTTTTGTAAAACACTTTGATGTTACCTCTTGTTGAGATGTGCTTTACAGATAAATGTTCCCTACCTTGCAGACCTCTGGCTCAGAAGTGGACGGTGATGCTGTTTTTGGGAACGTGCCTGCTGTTCTGCTCCCGCATGGCGATGCCCATCTGCTCCGTGTCCATGGCCGCCACCTTCCACTGGAGCAAGATCGACTCGGGTCTGGTTCTGGGGGGATTCTTCTGGGGCTACTGCTTCACTCAGATCCTGGGAGGACACGCCAGTGACAAGTAGGGAATTAAGACTTCAAACGATAAGATGAGATTCACTTATTGAGCTTACATTGGGACATCAGCAGCATGTTAAAACAAGGCAGTGCACATCATTTGAAAAATTACGGAAGAGGATTAGGGCCACATGAAAAAAAAAAATACAGTACACAGAAAAAAAGGCCTATATTCAGGAGAATCTAAACATTATAAAATATACAGAATACATTAGAATACTCTTTAATAAACCAATCACAGAAGGGGATATGGTGCACAGAGTTATTGCAGTAAGCAGGAATGATTTCATGTACATCTTTTTGATAACCTCTTCTCTGTGTGTTGCCAGGGTGGGAGGGGAGCGCGTCCTCTTCGTCTCGGCCGCCTCCTGGGCTCTGATCACAGCTGTGACTCCTCTGCTGGCTCACTTAGGATCTCACACCCTCGCTCTCATGACCCTCGCCAGGTTCCTCATGGGACTCACACAGGGTGAGTACTGTTCACGTTATAGGGAGATACCAAGACCTCCACTAAGTCTGTTTGCACACACACATTAAAGGAAGTGGAAAGAGATTCTGAAAGTTTCAGGAACAAAGATTCTCTCTCTTTTTGTCCTGATCCATTTTTATAAAAGCCTGTCTGAAAATGAGCTGATCAGATTTGGGCCACTTTATGATGTCATAACGATGTTTTGGCTTGAGTAACCATTAGCCAATCACCAACCAAGGTAACCCCCCCCCCCCCCCCCCTTATCACCTGAATCTCCTCCTAGAGCACCATTGAGTTCTTTTTAACCAAATCTCTCTCAGAGGGGCGTGGGGAGGGGCTCCTTATTTTCATCTAAAGTAACAGACAGAGAATCAGCACTTTGGAAACAGGGCTGAAACAGAGGGGATTATGGGTAATGCTGCAATGATCTGTTTGGTATTTCAGCCAATCAGAGACATGTTCTGGATATATCTGAGACCTGTGATATATTGATGAAAAATAGTATAATAGGGGACCTTTAATGCACACAATGTTTACAATTATGTTGTCTTTCATTACTGTACATATTTTATTCCAATTCTATTTCTACGATTTCAATCATATTCATACCTCTATAATTTACTATATATTTTTGTATTGTTATTACAGTTTTCTTCAAATAGTTTTCTGTGTTTTTAATTTAGTTAAATTCCTCGTATGTGTTAACCTACTTGGTAATAAACCTATTTCTGATTCTGATTTCCATCAGTGACAGATAATGGGTGTTCCTGCCATGAAATAGGGATCCTATTGAATCAGAATTCCTCTATTCGTCCCAAAGAGGACATTTAGAAAGTTACAGCAAAGAGACAATAATGATACAGACAAGATCAAAACAGTATTTAGAAAAGTGGCATGCACACACATGATCTAACATCTAATAATAATGACACTCCAAGTAGCAGCATTACAGTACACACGTGAGTGAAACAAGTAGAAAGTATTGAAGTAGCTGCAGGATGACAGTAGTAAATACTATGATTACTGGTATTTAAGTATGTATTGCACACTGGTGTATTACATCATTGTTGGTATAGGTGTTAGCTAAATGAATATGTTCTTCCTTGTTCTGAGCTTCATCCTTCCTTATCAATGACACTTGTATCCCTAATGTGAGAGTGAATGCGTCCCATTTCTCTGTTTTGTTGATTGTAATACAAGCTTGACTGTATGAATGATGATATCTGAGGAAACTGAGTGTGTAACGTAATGTCTTATAGGAGTTTTTTTTCCGTCTTTGGCCAGCCTCTGCTCTCAGAGAGTTCTGGAAGGAGAGAGAGGATTTATGATTAGCGCCATGAACAGTGGGGCAAATCTGGGGTAACACACACACACACACACACACACACCACACACACACACGCACACACACACACGCACACACACGCACACGCACAGTGGTGGAAAGTACTTAATTACATTTACTCATGTACTGTACTTAAGTACTTTTTTGACATACTTCCATGTAATGCTACTGTGTACTTCTACTGCACTACATTTATTTCACTTTCATACTTACTTTGTACATGCAAAACTATAATACTGAATAGATTATTACATCTATAAATAAGGATAAAATAAAAACTAGGTTTAAAATAATAAGACACTGCCATAAGTACTCATTCTGCATAATGAGTACTTTTACTTTTGATAATTGAAGTACAAAGCTAATAACACTTTTGTACTTTTATTTACGTAAAAATGTGGTTTCAGTGGAAACCTTTACTTGTAGTGGAGTATTTTAAAACCATAGTATTTGTTCTTTTACTAAAGTAACGGATCTGAGTACTTCTTCTAACACCACCCACACCCACCCACACCCACACCACACACACACACACACACACACACCACACACACACACACTCCATGTCTGACGGCTTTCTGCTGCTGTTTCAGGGCTCTGACGGCGGGGGGGATGGGCTCTCTGATGCTGGAGGAGTACGGCTGGGAGAGTTTGTTTTACAGCATCGGAGCTCTGGCCGGACTCTGGGCTCTCGTCGTCTGGCTGTGTTTCCTGAAAGGTACAGAACCTACACTCCCAGAATGCAACAGGACAACAGGTCGTCTATTGTTGTTGTGTCGTGGCTCTAATTGACCTGTTTTGAATGTTATCATCCCTCTGAACGCCCGTTATCGCCCACATTCAAATACTTCAGACGGGACAAACTGCATGTTGCAGAAGTGAAACTTAAAGAGGAGCTTCGCCATTTTAAACCTGGTCTTTATATTCACAAAAGGTCTGTTTGGGATCAAATGAAGGTGATTGTTGAATGCATTATTACTAAGTTGAGTGATTCATGTGAGTGCCATGCACCCAATTGTGTTTGATTGGAAGGGCTGAAAAAAGACACAAGACATCAACAACAACAAAATATTTACAACTGGATTTTCTGCATTTTTCATTTATGGAACAAGACTGTTTTAGTTTTTGTGTCCGACGCCAACATACACACCGAGAAGCGGCTCTGTGTCTGGGGGTTCATGAACATATACTTATATACTTATATTCCCGTGCCTTCATACATTTTCCAGTTTTCCAGCAATGGCGGACCGGGCAAACAAAGATTGTCTTCCCTTATTTTATTTCATTAAAGTGGACCTATCATGCTATATTTGAATAATATAGTGTAGGACCATAGTTATATAAGGCATATTTATACTTATTTTTTTCAAAATACCAAACAGATCATGCATTTTAGCCATGCCTCATTTTGCTCAATTTGACATTTTTTAGCTCTGTTTTTGTAAGGGCAGATTCAGTGAGAACAGCACCACCTACAGGCCTGGCATATGTACTACAGCGTCTCCAGCGCTTTCTAACGGCAATGGCCGTGGCTGTCTCCTCCTGATTGGTGGAGTTGGCCCAATAGCCGTAGCGCCACCGTCCTGACGTCAGGACAGTGTTCAAATCTGGATCAGTTTTTATCAGATCCGTTGCAGCCCCTTTTTTAGAGATTTGGGTATGGAGGAAAATAGAGAGGGTTGTGTTTTCTGACACTTGGTGAGTTCCCTGGAACACCGGGGACACATATTCATGTATAAAAGACGTACAAAAGTGCATTTTGCATGATAGGTCCCCTTTAAGTAATTGTTTTTCTCCTTTAACAAAATGTATGTGTCCAATGATTGGCATGAATCTGTAAACCAAACGTTTGGCTAGTTTCACAGAGCTAGAAATACACAGGTTGAAAACACCAATTGTTAGGCTTAGTCCAAACATGCTGTGTACATGCATGAAGACAACAAGATCTAACAACAACTGTCTTTTTAAATATCAATTTTTCTAATTGAAAAGTCAAAGAGTGCTGCGTACAAGTCTAACAGATTATCCTAAAGTACAACAAAATGCAACATGAATTTGTTTTAAAATACAAAATATCTTTCAATAAAAGCCTCAAAATATTCAGATTATCCAAATTAAATATGCTGTCTCCATGTCCCCTATCAAATTCAGAATAATGTAATATCACATCCTGGGGAATATATATGTTATCATATGTGTTATTATTTAAATTACATTTCCAGTCTGTTGTAAATTGTTTTTACTTCATCACACTTCCTGTTGTTGTTGCTGTATGATAAACAGTGCAATGATTTTCATGATACACAGTGTTATGTTGTGTTTTTCCCTCATGCATCTCATTCATTGATGTGTGTTTCAGGAGTAGAAGTACCCCCGAGGCAGAAGGACCTGAAAGACCCTCAGTGGAGTTTATCCAGATGGCTGAGTCTCGTCAAGAAGCCTCCTGTCTGGTACGGCTTTATATACTTTATTTACTTTCTGCAGAGGTGTCAAGTCACTAAGCAGATTTACTAAGTACTTAAGTACACGTCTAAGGTACTTATACTTTAATTGAGTATTTCCATTGTATGCTGTTTTGTACTTCTCCTCCACTACATGTATTTAATACCTTTAGTTACTTTACATGTGGATGAATGATGTGAAATATAATCAAGTGTTAAATCAGACTTTAGTTCCACCTGGAGTAAATCCACAAGCTACCCTGCAGTATACAAAGTCATTCAAACTAGCTGCACCTTTACCAGCTTTGAGACACTTTCATGATCATCATTATAAAACATATCATATATATTATTCTGAAATGGACCAATCTGCACAATGACTACTTTTACTGTCGCTACTTTCACTATATTTTGATGATAATACTTTTCTACTTTTACTTGAGGAACATTTTGAATGCAGGACTTTTACTGTAACAGAGTATTCCTACACTCTGGTACTTCTACTTTTACTCAAGTACAAGATCTGAGTACTTCTACTTTTACTTTAAGACCTGAGTACTTCTACTTTTACTCAAGTACAATATCTGAGTACTTCTACTTTTACTGTAGTACAAGATCTGAGTACTTCTACTTTTACTCCTGTACAAGATCTGAGTACTTCTACTTTTACTCAAGAACAAGATCTGAGTACTTCTACTTTTACTCAAGTACAAGCCCTAAGTACTTCTACTTTTACTAAGTACAAGATCTGAGTACTTCTACTTTTACTAAGTACAAGATCTGAGTACTGGTAGTAGTTTTATATTTGTTGTGAGTTTATAACCTCTCTTTCCCTCCTTCCTACAGGGCCATGATCTTCGCCCACATGTGTCATAGCAGCTCTTCGTGCACTTTATTATCCTGGTTGCCGACGTACTTTAAAGAATCGTTTCCACACGCCTCGGTATTTGTTATTATCCACTGTGTTCAGCCAGTAATCTCTACACTAGACTCTTCACGCTGACAGTCACTAACGTGTGCTCTCTTGCAGGGCTGGGTGTACAACGTGGTGCCGTGGGCTGTTGCCATCCCATCAGCACTGGCAGGAGGGTATTTCTCAGATGTTCTAATACGCCAAGGTATTACATTATGATTATATTTGTTTTGTTTCTGTTCAGATTTTATGTAAAGTGTCTTTGAGCTTTAGGAAAAGTGCTATAAAAATCCCATGTATTATTATTATAGAACTAGTGTTATTTTTTTGTATTATGTGCATTTGGAGGCGAGTTACTCTACCTTTCATACAGAAACATTAAAGTTCACATTTCTTTTTTCCTCTGTAGGATATGGTGTCTCGTTGGTGAGAAAGATAATGCAGGTACGTCGAATAAATATATAGGTTTTTAGTGCATGTACATGGTCTGCAACGGCTCAAATCCCTGTGTTCCCTTTCTCCAAAACAATAAATGTTCACAAAAATAACTATTTGACAATAGTTTAAAAAGTATAAACAAAGTGAGACCAAAGTTGATGAAAAAAATAATAAACAACATCTTGGTCCCTGAGGCCTGTACTACGAAGCTGGTTCAATTTAACCTGGATATGTTGGAGTTAGCCGGTTGGCGTAATCCAAAACATACGCGCTGGCGCTAAACTGTACTACGACGCTGGATATCAAGTGGATCGCTCAAGCCGCCGTGTCCTATCTAGTTAGGTGCGCGTTCACATGAAAGGGGTGGTATTTGGAGCATTCGACCAATCTCAAACACGGAGAAGCGTACTGACAGCGCAGCGTCATACTTCCTGAATGAAAAGTGAACTTTAATATTAGTCAAATATGAGGAAGTTAAACTTTAAACATCCATGACTTAAACACTTTACCCAGGATAAAAGCCACATAGCTGCACCTGCAAGGTGAATACAGCTGGTAAAAGAAAAAGTGTTTGAATGCGTACATTAACAGGTTTATGAAATCACTGCCCCGTCCAAGACACGAGTGGATCTGACTTTAATTAGGAGAATTTGACTCGAGTGTTTCGTCAATTTAATGTGTTGCTTAAAATAATACTTCTGCATACAGTATGTGACACTGTGAGTGTTGCACGGCCAGATACGGCTCAAGAAGCTGACTCAAATAAGGAAATGTATGATACATTATGATGTGATATGATATGAATGATAATGGGACACATCTACGTCTGCACTCACAGTGCCGCGGACTGTAGCCTACTTAATGTTACTCTGATCCGGTTACTTATGTCGTGGCAGATATTTAAGTAAGCTTTCTTAACGCTAATGTTATAATAGTCAGATTGCTCTGAAGATGGGAGGGGATATTCTATTAATTTTCACGTTCACACAGTCAGTTGATTTTGGCCGGTCGTCTTTCCTGCAACGGCAGTTTAAACTGTATTTCCTTTCTCCTCCTGTCATATGAATTGATCGCTTTAAACTCCGCACACGGAGCTCTGATTGGTCAGCAGGCAGTGCTTTCACTGAGTTGATCTCTTAGCCTGCCACCTAACCTGCTCCGGAGCAGGTTTGCCGCTCAGCATAAATTACCATGGAAATCTAGCCTGCTAAAAAGAGAACCAGCGTCGTAGGACCGGAAAGCCCGAGATTTCCCTGAATTTAGCCGGCTAAGCGAAAATCTAGCTTCGTAGTACAGGCCTCCGGTCTCCCTTAGTTCCTGTGTGTGTGTGTGTGTGTGTGTGTGTGTGTGTGTGTGTGTGTGTGTGTGTGTGTGTGTGTGTGTGTGTGTGTGTGTGTGTGTGTGTGTGTGTGTGTGTGTGTGTGTGTGTGTGGTGTGTGTGTGTGTGTGTGTGTCAGCCTCTGAGCCCTGTAGGGAAAACACAGTAATTATATAAAAAGCTGCACTTATATAACTGAGAAGCTTGATTATAGATCAGTGTTTTAACAGTTTCAACTCTAATGACGAAAACACATTAATCAAACAGAGGTGGGAGAAGTACTCAGATCTTGTAGTAATAGTAGAAGTACTCAGATCTTGTACTTCAGTAAAAGTAGAAGTACCCAGATCTTGTACTTGAGTAAAAGTAGAAGTACTCAGATCTTGTACTTCAGTAAAAGTAGAAGTACTCAGATCTTGTACTTCAGTAAAAGTAGAAGCACTCAGGTCTTGTACTTCAGTAAAAGTAGAAGTACTCAGATCTTGTACTTGAGTAAAAGTAGAAGTACCCAGATCTTGTACTTCAGTAAAAGTAGAAGTACTCAGATCTTGTACTTGAGTAAAAGTAGAAGTACTCAGATCTTGTACTTCAGTAAAAGTAGAAGTACTCAGATCTTGTACTTGAGTAAAAGTAGAAGTACTCAGATCTTGTACTTCAGTAAAAGTAGAAGTACTCAGATCTTGTACTTGAGTAAAAGTAGAAGTACTCAGATCTTGTACTTCAGTAAAAGTAGAAGTACTCAGATCTTGTACTTGAGTAAAAGTAGAAGTACTCAGATCTTGTACTTCAGTAAAAGTAGAAGTACTCAGATCTTGTACTTGAGTAAAAGTAGAAGTACTCAGATCTTGTACTTCAGTAAAAGTAGAAGTACTCAGATCTTGTACTTCAGTAAAAGTAGAAGCACTCAGGTCTTGTACTTCAGTAAAAGTAGAAGTACTCAGATCTTGTACTTGAGTAAAAGTAGAAGTACTCAGATCTTGTACTTCAGTAAAAGTAGAAGTACTCAGATCTTGTACTTGAGTAAAAGTAGAAGTACCCAGATCTTGTACTTCAGTAAAAGTAGAAGTACTCAGATCTTGTACTTGAGTAAAAGTAGAAGTACTCAGATCTTGTACTTGAGTAAAAGTAGAAGTACTCAGATCTTGTACTTGAGTAAAAGTAGAAGTACTCAGATCTTGTACTTCAGTAAAAGTAGAAGCACTCAGGTCTTGTACTTCAGTAAAAGTAGAAGTACTCAGATCTTGTACTTGAGTAAAAGTAGAAGTACCCAGATCTTGTACTTCAGTAAAAGTAGAAGTACTCAGATCTTGTACTTGAGTAAAAGTAGAAGTACTCAGATCTTGTACTTGAGTAAAAGTAGAAGTACTCAGATCTTGTACTTCAGTAAAAGTAGAAGTACTCAGATCTTGTACTTGAGTAAAAGTAGAAGTACTCAGATCTTGTACTTGAGTAAAGTAGAAGTACTCAGATCTTGTACTTGAGTAAAAGTAGAAGTACTCAGATCTTGTACTTCAGTAAAAGTAGAAGTACTCAGATCTTATACTTCAGTAAAAGTAGAAGTACTCAGATCATTTAACTCTAATTACGAAACACATCTAAATATGAATTGACAGGAAGTGCATTATTGTACATTTTAAGATTCTGATAATTGCCTTTTTTTAAATATTTGTCCTGCTCATTCCCCCCTCAGTTCTTTGCCATGGGCGTCTCCAGTATGTTCATCATCTTGCTGTCTGGAGACGTCTCCTTTCTCTCGGCTGTCACCTTCATCTCTGCTGCCATCGGTCTGAGCAACTTCTCCAGCGGGTACGTTATTAAAATACATTCTGTCTGTGTTTAAAATGTGAACTCTCAATGATCTCTCATGCATTTTAAAGACAAGTCAATGAAATGTGAATAAGGTAATGTGTAAAGATGATTTTCACATCTGTGTTAGTCAAAAATCCCCATGATATAATATATCTTTATTTTCATCATACGAAGTACATTGAGTAGGCTACAAACTAGGGTTTCCCATTAATGTACCGGGTGCTACAGTGGAATACGCACATACACAGTGTACCCGCGACTCTTACAATCAAGTGCTATTTTATAAGTGGAGGGGGGGTCCTCACCTCCTCTAGGGGGGTCCGGGGGCATGCTCCCCCTGGAAGATTTTTTTTTAAATATTGAAGTTAAATGCATCAATCTGGTGCACTTTGAGAGCAAAATGAATTTATGGATACATCTCTCAACATCCATATGAAACAGAACTGTAAACAGATTTTCTTTTTCTTTATGGATATTTTACAAATCACTCCCCTTTCAAACTGTATTCTTGTTTTACTGTCATATAGTATTTCATAACTGTTTTTCATTTATTCTCATAAATGGTGACCAAAACGTTTGAGACCCACTGAGATAACTAGACTAAAGTTAACTATCTAAACAATCAGTCCCTTACCTCACTGAGCTGTAGTTATCTCTCTCAGTCTGACAGCAGAGAGCTCTCCTCTCCTTGTTTTAGAAACAGCTTCTAATATCCGTTAGCGCAGCTAGCTAACCAGATGCTAACAACAACAATGCAAATAGTGAATTCGGTAGAAATATACTGTATAATAGTAAAGTTATTCAAGATAATGCCATATTTATTGAAGATTTACATTATAAACATTCCCCAAAATTCTTCAAAAGCATATTCTTCCAAACTCCTTGCTGTAGTATGACCACCGGGAGACTATTGATGTGTGTAGCGAGTTAGTAATATACTGTATAATAGTGAATATTATTCTATTCTCTTTTTCGGAGTTGCACTTTGCAGACGGTCCCTGAGCACTCGTTTCTTCTCCGGCTGCGGATAGAGACCAATGTAATGTGCCCAGCTCGGAGGACGGCGCGTATTGGCTTTTTTTGATCAAAATGTGATTGTAGTTCGTTGTCCTTACCACGGTACTTAGGAGACGTCATTTGTGTCTGAATAACGTTTTGTTCATGAGTTATTGATCCGTGAAATCCGAATCTCCCAATATCGTTCCAACTTCACTGAACTAAGCCAGAAGACCGTCTCATTTCGTAGACCGCTCGGTTTGCTGTTCCTTCACTTTATTTTTATATACATTTATTTTGGACGGAAACTTAGCGTGAGGAAAGGCATGTGTGGCGTGAGTGCGTGAGATATGGGTTAATTGCGTGACTCTCACGCTCAATGCGTGAGTGTTGGCAGCCCTGTTATAAGTAATAAATATAAGTGGCAGTAGCAGTAGCGGTAGTAGTAGTAGTAGTAGTAGTAGTAGTAGTAGTAGCAGTAGCGGTAGTAGTAGCAGTAGTAGTAGCAGTGGTAGTAGCAGTGTTAGTGGTAGCAGTAGCAGTAGCAGCAGTAGCAGTAGCAGTAGTAGCAGCAGTAGCAGTAGTAGCAGTAGTAGCAGTAGCAGTAGCAGTAGCAGTAGTAGCAGTAGCAGTAGCAGTAGTAGCAGTAGTAGTAGCAGTAGTAGCAGTAGCAGTAGCAGTAGCAGTAGCAGTAGCAGTAGTAGCAGTAGTAGCAGTAGTAGTAGTAGTAGCAGTAGCAGTAGCAGTAGCAGCAGTAGCAGTAGCAGCAGTAGTAGCAGTAGCAGTAGTAGCAGTAGTAGCAGCAGTAGCAGTAGCAGTAGCAGTAGTAGCAGTAGCAGTAGCAGCAGTAGCAGTAGTAGCAGTAGTAGTAGCAGCAGTAGTAGCAGTAGCAGCAGTAGTAGCAGTAGCAGTAGTAGTAGTAGCAGTAGCAGTAGCAGTAGCAGCAGTAGCAGTAGCAGTAGCAGTAGTAGCAGTAGCAGTAGCAGCAGTAGCAGTAGTAGCAGTAGTAGTAGCAGCATTAGTAGCAGTAGCAGTAGCAGTAGTAGTAGTAGTAGCAGTAGCAGTAGCAGTAGTAGCAGTAGCAGTAGCAGTAGCAGTAGCAGTAGTAGCAGTAGTAGCAGCAGTAGCAGTAGTAGCAGTAGCAGTAGCAGTAGTAGCAGTAGTAGCAGTAGCAGTAGCAGTAGCAGTAGTAGCAGTAGTAGCAGTAGCAGTAGTAGCAGTAGTAGTAGTAGTAGCAGTAGCAGTAGCAGTAGCAGTAGTAGCAGTAGCAGTAGCAGTAGTAGCAGTAGTAGCAGTAGTAGTAGCAGTAGCAGTAGCAGCAGTAGCAGTAGCAGCAGTAGCAGCAGTAGCAGTAGCAGTAGTAGCAGTAGCAGTAGCAGTAGTAGCATTAGCAGTAACAGCAGTAGCAGTAGTAGCAGTAGCAGGGCTGCCAACACTCACGCATTGAGCGTGAGAGTCACGCAATCAACCCATATCTCACGCACTCACGCCACACTTGCCTTTCCTCACGCTAAGTTTTCGTCCAAAATAAATGTATATAAATATAAAAATAAATTGAAGGAACAGCAAACCGAGCGGTCTACGAAATGAGACGGTCTTCTGGCTTAGTTCAGTAAAGTTGGAACAATATTGGGAGATTCGGATTTCACGGATCAATAACTCATGAGCAAAACGTTATTCAGACACAAATGACGTCTCCTAAGAACCGTGGTAAGGACAACGAACTACAATCACATTTTGATCAAAAAAAGCCAATACGCGCCGTCCTCCGAGCTGGACACGTTACATTGGTCTCTATCCGCAGCCGGAGAAGAAACGAGTGCTCAGGGACCGTCTGCAAAGTGCAACTCCGAAAAAAGAGAATTAAATAATATTCACTATTATACAGTATATTACTACCAAATCACCACACATCAATAGTCTCCTGGTGGTCATACTACAGCAAGGAGTTTGGAAGAATATGCTTTTGAATAATTTGGGGGAATATTTATAATGTAAATCTTCAATAAATGTGGCATTATCTTGAATAACTTTACTATTATACAGTATATTTCTACCAAACTCACTATTTGCATTGTTGTTGCTGCGCTAACGGATATTAGAAGCTGTTTCTAAAACAAGGAGAGGAGAGCTCTCTCCTGTCAGACTGAGAGAGATAACTACAGCTCAGTGAGGTAAGGGACTCTCTGAGTGTTTAGATAGTTAACTTTAGTCTAGTTATCTCAGTGGGTCTCAAACGGTTTGGTCACCATTTATGAGAAAATGAAAAACAGTTATGAAATACTATATGACAGTAAAACAAGAATACAGTTTAAAAGGTGAGTGATTTGTAAAATATCCATAAAGAAAAAGAAAATCTGTTTACAGTTCTGTTTCATATGGATGTTGAGAGATGTATCCATAAATTCATTTTGCTCTCAAAGTGCACCAGATTGATGCATTTAACTTCAATATTTAAAAAAAAATCTTCCAGGGGAAGCATGCCCACGGACCCCCCTAGAGGAGGTGAGGACCCCCACTTATAAAATAGCACTTGATTGTAAGAGTAGCGGGTACACTGTGTATGTGCGTATTCCACTGTAGCGCCCGGTACATTAATGGGAAACCCTAGTTTGTACATGTTCAATACATTTGTAACACTGTACACATGAACGTTTCTTTTTTCGGTTCACCAAAAAAAATCTCACTCCAAGCTGAACTCAAATGTTGGCAGCCCTGGCAGTAGTAGTAGTAGTAGCAGCAGTAGTAGCAGTAGCAGCAGTAGTAGCAGTAGCAGTAGTAGCAGTAGCAGCATACCTGCCAACCCTACCGATTTGGGCGGTAGTCTACCGCTTTTGACATGTTTCTACGACTACCGACTTAGCTGACTCTCCCTACCGATTTTCAATCTTCCCAAACTATAACAAATAAAAATGACACTACATAGACACTGGACTCGACTTTTGGCGGACACCGTTTGCAGCGTGTCTGTGATCCCATCATACAAACAGTCCTCTGTGTTTCAGTCGATCGCGAGATGTGTCTAAAAATAGAACGACAATATTCTGTTTTATCGTTAATGTCCTATAACATAATCTTCCTGTGCCAGAATAATGCACATGAACGCATCAAAGCTTTATGATTTATCGGGGCGTGGCTGGTATAGGCAGTGGGCACTAGTTTCACTTTGCTGTGTGCAGTCCGCACACACAAGACCACAATTATGGCAGAAGCAAAAGAGCCCAAAATATATAATTTTCACTCCGAGTGGGGAGGATGATTATTTTTGTATCTATTCCAATTCAAAGTCCATCTGTCTCATCTGCAATGCGAGCGTGGCTTTATCGAAGAAGGGTAATTTAGGAGCGGCATTTCAAAACAGTGCACAAACGCTACGAGACGGAGTTCCCTCCTAATTCTGCCCTACGCTCCCAAAAGGTGAGGGACCTGAAAGGACAGCTAAATGCACAGCAGTCCATTTTCACCAGACCCAACAACAAGAGCAAGGCTGCTACCATAGCATCTTATCGTGTCAGGCCCAACAACAAGAGCAAGGCTGCTACCATAGCATCTTATCGTGTCAGTCACGTTCTTGCAAAACACATGAAGTCTTTCAAAGACGGCGAGGTTGTGAAAGAAGCATTCCTGGAGGCTGCCGACGCGCTTTTTGGGGACAGTAAAAATAACAGTAGCATTTCAACAGGTTTTTGATACAATAAAAACTCAAGTTAGATACCGTTATTAATCAGCTGTAAGTTTTAGTTTGTTTGAACTTATTCATTATAATTATTGTACAAAATGGTATAAGAATGCAAACTAGCAGTAGCAGTAGTAGTAGCAGCAGTAGCAGTAGCAGTAGCAGTAGCAGTAGCAGTAGCAGTAGCAGTAGCAGTAGCAGTAGCAGTAGTAGTAGTAGCAGTAGTAGCAGTAGCAGTAGTAGTAGTAGTAGCAGTAGTAGTAGTAGTAGTAGTAGTACTGTAGTAGTAAACATGATGATTTGTATGTGTTTCAGTGGTGTGACGGTGAATGTGCAGGATCTGAGCCCCTCGTGTGCCGGAGCCCTCTACGGTCAGTGTACTCTTAGATATTTTACTAAGTTTAGTAGTTATAATACCAGGGAATAAGTACACTGTAATGAATACAGTCTCTGCATTAAAAAAGTAATTGGCCCATTTCCTATTATTGAGATGTGATTATTGTTGCATTAATGTTGAGATTTTTCACTTTCACTGTATCATGTGAATTAAACCAATAAGGGATCAATTAACGTTTAGCTTTCTCTATAATAAAACCTCATAGTAGATTAGTTGATTATAGCCCGTCAGTAATGGTATTAAAAAATGAAGTAAAGAGTAAAGTATTTGCCTCTGAGATGTGATGAAAATAGAAATACTCAAGTACAAGTAACTTACAATTTTACTGGTGGCTGTTTACATTGCATAAACCTCCAGTGTTTGTTTTTGTTTGTTTCTACAGGTTTCATGAATATGATGGGAGCTTTCATGGGTATGTTTAATATGACTTTTATCTATCTGTAATATATGTAAAGTCTACAGTCTCTTGTCCTTCGAATCGATGTATCACAAATATAAAACAATATTATAATCAGAGGTGGGAGAAGTCCTCACATCTTATACTTGAGTAATACTCTGTGACAGTAAAAGTCCTGCATTCAAAATGTTACTCAAGTAAAAGTAGAAAAGTATTATCATCCAAATATAGTTAAAGTCCCCAGCTACTGTATGGATCTCTAAAATATTGTATAGAAAAATGTCACTCGTCCCCGGCTTGAGCTTCAATCTCAGGATCCATGTATCTCTGATCCTCTCCAGAATGGAAGTAGTCATCACACACAGAGCATCAACTAGTTCCTGAACAGTGTCCTTCACATGCTGATATCCAAGAGAGGGAGTTACACAGTCACAAGATGGAGGAATAGAAAGCAGTATTCAATGTTTACTTCAGATTAGCTCCACGTCAGAAATGATCATGCTTGTCATATGTCTATCTCCATAGAGGCTGAATCATCATGTTAATCACATAGCTATCATATGCCTCAAACAGTCCTGATGCTCTTCTAGGTAATCATACATCCTGTCATGTTCACAGCTACAGTTGGGATACCTTTGTTATCATGTTACTCTGATGTTGGAAGAGGACATTCAGTATTTTCCCAACAGATATAATATATAATGTGTGTTTCTTGTCTCAGGCCTGGTGTTTGTGTCTCTGTCTGGTTTCCTGATCGAGGTCACGCTCTCCTGGGCCACCATCTTCTCTCTCGTCTCGCTGGTGAACATCTCCGGCCTCGCAGTCTTCATCGTGTTCGGAGACGCTCGCAGAGTAGACCTGCAAGTCTACACCCCGCTGGTCCAGATCTGAACCAGAACCAGAACCAGAACCAGAGTGGACCTGCAAGACTACACCCCGCTGGTCCAGATCTGAACCAGAACCAGAACCAGAGTGGACCTGCAGGACTACAGCCTGCTGGTCCAGATCTGAACCAGAACCAGAACCAGAGTAGACCTGCAGGACTACAGCCTGCTGGTCCAGATCTGAACCAGAACCAGAACCAGAGTAGACCTGCAGGACTACAGCCCGCTGGTCCAGATCTGAACCAGAACCAGAACCAGAACCAGAGTGGACCTGCAGGATTACAGCCCACTGGTCCAGATCAGAACCAGAACCAGTTTTATTACCAAGTACAGGTTTACACAGTCACCACATTCAAGTCCCTCCTCAAAACCCACCTGTTCAGATCAGCCTCCCACTGCAGTGCTACATGTCCCCTGTCACGTCCTTTTGTGCTGTCTTATACATACGAGGAGTTTGCTTTGGTTTAAATGGTGCAGAAGTTTTTTTTATTTTCATTAAAACAGCAAGAAATAGTGCTTTTATATATATTTATAACTTATTTAAACTATTTTAAGGATATGTTAAATAACATATTATGTTCTGTGAGACTGGACACAACTTCTCCATCACATCACAGTTTCAGTGATTACAGCTATTAAAGCACTGAGAGGACAGTTTTATTTTTCTGTTTTCTAAGTCTGATCCAAAGGGTTTTCTCTCCTGTGTTTATGAGATAAGAAGAGGTGAAAAGGGAATATGTGTCTTAGTTCTGTTTAAAAAACTAAATCTCTACAAACATCACAGGGGAAAAGTTTCCAGGTGAATGGAATAAATATAAATACATATTTCAGTTCCTAAATGAAAAAATAATCCGTTAAAAACACATTTTATTATTTATTCAGCTCCCTATTTTATTTGTAATCTGTAAAAACATTGGCAGGGAAACAAAGATGCACGGTGACATTTTTAATTTATTATTTTCTAACCATTACTTCTAAGTTTGAGTGGTTTTCTGTGTGTTGTAGTTTTCATTTTGGCCACAAGAGGCTGACTTTAATTTCCCCAAGCATTGTTTCCCCTCTTGTGGCGAAAATGAGTATTACATCAACAAAAGCGATGAAGTAATACATACAATCGGTACTATTTCATGGTACTTATCCTGGCTAAATCTTTTTATATCACTATTTTAAAACCAGATGTATTCTCACCTACCTCAGGAACCTTATAAACACAGTACACAGAATTTAAATAATGTTGGTTTTAGGCGTTATTAAGTCTTGTTTTCTTTGTCATTGTTTTGACAACGGGAATCAGCTTTACGGATCAAATGATGACTTGAAAACACGTGTGAAAAATGAAGGAACTTTTACATTGTGTGACTGCATTGTACAAATGTTTAAGATTGTATAAATGTTTACTGTTTACCACAACATGTTTACATTAGTATTGACTACATTCAAATACGCACAAAAATAAATATCTTCTCTAATTTTTTAAGGGTAAACTATTTCATGGACGCTGAAGATTTGGACAAACGTTGTTTAAATATGAGTCAATATGTTTTAGGGGTTATTTTCTGCTGCAGATCTTTGGTGCTTTTAAAGTTGGAAGATATTCATCATTATGCTTTTAGTTCTCCAAAATGTTCATATCTATCAGAACAACATATCAAAAGTTCTGGTATTTTTTTTTTTGTGTTTACTTTATATACAGTATTTATTCAACTGAGCACTGTTTTAGTTTGGTTATGGTGATTGTAAACTGTCACATTTGTGATATTAAAATATGAATTATTACCAGGGTGTAAAGTAACTAAGTACATTTACTCAAGTACTGTAACTTAAGTACAATTTTTAGAAATAAACACTACTTTACTTGAGTATTTCCATTGTATACTACTTAGTACTTCTACCCCTACAGTTCTGAGGTAAATGGTGTACTTTTAGTCCACTACATGTATTTATAATGTTCTACTTTTACTTGAGGAACATTATGAATGCAGGACTTTTACTGTAACTGAGTACTCCTACACTCTGGTACTTCTACTTTTACTCAAGTACAAGATCTGAGTACTTATACTTTTACCCAAGTACAATACAACGTCTGAGTACTCTCTGGTAATAATATTGTTTTATATTTTTGATTCATGTGTTTTCGTATCTGAAGTTAAAACTCAAATTCAAGCTTCTCAGTTATATAAGTGCAACTTTGTATCACTGTGTTTTTCCCTACAGAGCTCAGAGGCTGACACACACACACACACACACACACACACACACACACTCAAGTACAAGATCTGAGTACTTGAGTAACATTTTGAATGCAGGACTTTTACTTGTGTGAGTTCTGAAAAACAGATTTCAGGAAAACATGAACCCAATTGATCAGATGTCATACTCCTGGAGTTTCTTTAAGGATCTGTTTGTGATCAAAGACAGAAATATAAAAAACCTGTGCATAAAATAATGTATAATGAAAAAGCTAAATATTGCATTCATTTCTTCAAACACCTTAAGCAGTTTTTTCAAAAAGTCATACCTTCTTAAAACAGTTTTTGCTAATTCATGAAGTGGAAACATATCATTAAGGTATTCAGACCCCAAGTCAGTACAACTCAAATAAACATGAGACATTTATAAATAAAAAAACAAGTCTCTACTTTTGAAGAAGAGTAGTATTATTTCACGGAGCCTTTTCACATTGATTATTTTGTGCAAGACTCATAAAACATGTAATCTGAATCTGTAAAGAAAGCAGATTTGTATTGTTGGGTTTCAGGTAAGATTTGCACACCTGGGTTTGGGGATGTTCTGATTCTACAGACCCTCTCTCCTCGCACTATTTTAACTATTTGAAGAGTTTATCGCCGGCCACTAGAGGGCAGCGTCTCACTGCTGTCGCACCGGATATGCTGCGCTCTGACCCGGTAGTACTGAGCGGCCATTTTAGTTCAAACATTGTTCATTCACTCCGCCTCGTGTCGAGACGTTCATCCACTCACACATGTAAGACTGTTCCCACTATTGTTGGTGTATATATACGTGGTGTCGTAGCCAGGGGTTAAGTTGGGATTTGATATGGGGGGGCTCTGTATGGAGGTGCGAGAGGGGGGCGGAGGTCGAGGATCTCATTATTTGACCTTAAGGGATATACACTGTGGCCCTAAAGCAACTGCTCCATTATCTGTATCAAATGCACACATTGATGCCACCAAATGTCACAATAAAAATAGAAAGTACTACAAATAAACTGGAATTAATTTACATCTTAAATTATTAATATATACACAAAAAAGGTTTACAAATATCCAACCTTCAAATTCCTTTTTTAACTCAACACTGCTCTGCACACTTGCTAAAGAACATTTGTGTGGAAATCTCAATTCATTTGTAGGGCTGCGTGAGTATGGCCAAAAGTATGGGAGTAAATCTCACTGTAAACTATTTAATCATCACCAAATTCTGTGTTATTATGACCGATCATAACTCAGCTTTATGCAGACATACATTTAGCATGGTGTACAGGGCCGTTTTTTGGCATAGGCGACATAGGCGGTCGCCTAGGGCGCCAGATCTGGGGGGGAAAAAACCTTTTTGACTGTTTGCGCTCATCCTAATTTTCAGCCTTGATGTAACAACATTCATAATTAAGTAAAGGTAACACCCTTTTCACCCCGGTTACACTTTTCATTTGCCCTGTACGATGGGCGCTGTAAGTGATGAAATGGGGGTGTTGGCTTATCAGGCGTCCCCAGCTCACAGCCAAAGTGGGCGTGGGAGCGAGCGAGAGAGATAAATGCAATTTATGTAAACAAATATTTCCAAGGCACTCCTTTATAATTATTTGGATAAACAGGTTAGAAATCATTTCAATGTATACTATAGGACAGTAAACCAAAAATATCGTTTAAAACTTGAGAGATATAAAAATATGCATAAATAAATGTTAACTAGGTAAAATAAGATATGAATGAACAACAAAAATAAAAGTTCCATTTATTTGTTATTGGCTATGGTAGGTTATTGGTTATGTTCACATATTTGGTTATTAAAATGTAAACCGATCTTTTTCATATGGGTGTTTAGAGTTGTACCCCCTAGATCTAGTCTCTAGTAATGTGTGCTTAAAGTGCACCAGATTGAAGCATTTTACTTTACATTCTCAAACATTTCTTCACACACACACACACACACACACACACACACACACACACACCACACACACACACACACACACACACAACACACACACACACACACACACACTCACACTCACACTCACACTCACACTCACACTCACACTCACACTCACACTCACACTCACACACACACACACGCTCACCAAGAAGAGCCGGCTCTTTCGGCTCCCAAACGGCTCTTCAGTTTACCACATATTATACCTTTTATAATTCAATCAAATGTAGCCCTGTTTTGACTAATGATTTATATGTGTACACATATCACTTAAATTATTCAATACATCCTTTGTACTGAAGTATTCAAAAGTAAAAATTACATGTTTAATATCAATTATTTGCTGTGGCCAATTGTTTTCATTGCATTTACAGACCCTTGTATCTCTCTGATACCACCCAATGAATGCACTGACTTGTTTGTAGAACCACGCTACACAAAGCAGATAGCAACACCTATACAAACTTAAGCATAGACATTTAAAAAAAGGGGCTACTGTATCGACATTTTAAAATTATATTTAAAGAAAAGGCCCTGACAAAACAGCAGGGCTCTATTTCAGTATTAACTATAGAAAAAAAGACAGCAACAGCTGACATCAAATCTTTGCTGAGCCCAAGGATAATCATAAATAAATAACATAGTGAAAATAAATATATTGCAATGCTCAGTAACATCCAACCGTCTCTAATCATAAAAAAACATAATAAAAATAAATGAATTGCAATGCTTAAAACAGCAGCATCCAACAGTCTCTAATCCTTGGATATGACATGCCACTGTATGCATGCACGGAGCAGCTGTAGCGCGGAGATCATCATATCATTCTGTCTTGTATTACTTAACAAAAACAAAAAAAGGCTCGTTCGCGGGCGCGAGCCGGCTCCCGTCGTTCACTTAAAAGAGCCGGCTCTTTGAGCCGGCTCGTTCGCGACCGACACATCACTAACACACACACACACACACACCGCTGCAGACTCTGCACGAAGGAGCCGCGGTGCTGCAGCTCCTGATCGGAGCAGAGACACACGTTCACTAAGCGGAAAAACTATATCATGTCACAGAGATCTGCTATTTTAAAGTAAAGTCAACACATATCGACCCTAAATAAAGTCTATATTAAGAACGAGAGATGGTTTAACATATGGCTTAAACAAATGACAAATGAGCCAGGGTGATGACGTCAGAGCATCGTCCTATGTGCCGGGGCTGAGCCCCGGACAGCCCCGGCCCAATTTAACCCCTGGTCGTAGCATATATTTGTGTTGTGTTAATGATGACATGCATGTATGTAATACTTTGTCAGCTTACCTCGCTGTATTACTCTGTTTCAGGGTGTCGTCATCTTTGTCATTAAAATACTGAAACTGACATTGAGGAGTGTGTTTCTTCATGACGACACCATGGTCGTTGTTGGATGCCCTGCCCCGGCTGCGAGTTCAAATCCGAAGACGTATCTGAAGCACTCGTCATTGCCCTATTGACGATTCATGGATTTAGCCACCAGCACGCAGCGCCTGTCATGGCCGCGCCAGCCCAGGCCCCAGCCCCTCACGGCCCGAGACTCGATCGGCCCAAAGTTGATGTGGGCGTATCGATAGAGGAATGGAACGTGTTCATCCGCCGTTGGAATGTATTCTGCGCCGGCTCAGGCATAGGGAATGCCCAGGCCCCATTCCAGCTGTTTCAGTGCGCTGGGCCTGTACTTGGAGACAGCCTGTTGAAAGCCGTCCCCGACGCCGCTTCCGGACCCTTGCCAGATCTGATCGCCGTCATGCGTTCCCTAGCTGTCATCCCAGTCGCTACATGCGTCCTGCGCACCGAGCTACTCCAGTTACGCCAGGAACGCGACGAGACATTCCGCGCATTCGCTGCCAGAGTGCGGGGTAAAGCAGAGACATGCGCATATAATGCGGTATGCGAGTGTGGTAAAGACGTGGACTATACCGACCACATTATCCGTGATGTTCTGCTCAATGGCATCTATGACTCGGACATACGCCGCGAGACGCTGGGGACATCTGATGTCCTGGTCAAGCCAGTTAACGATGTAATTGCACTCGTCGAGAACAAAGAGATGGCCCATAATGCTCTCCCGTCGTCCTCCCTATCATCCATGTCGTCATTCCGGCGCCTGCAGACGACTCCACAGACGAGCCTAAACGTGCCTCGTGCCCGGAATGTAAGAGCGGCCTCGGGGTGCAATCCGAAGCCTCACCTGGTGTGCATCGGCTGCTACAGGGCCCGCCGACGACAGAGGCGTCCACAGCCGTCATCCGACAGTCAACATGCCGCCATGGGGTCGGAGCTGGTCTCCCAGGTCTCGTCGGTGCGAGCTGGAGCCCGCCCTGGCCGACGTCACGGGAGCCATCGCCGACGCCGCGCCCCTACGTCGCACGGCTGTCTCAACAGGCCTGCACCTATCAGACTCGAGCACCACATCTTCTCCAAAGGCGAATGGAGACGAGCCAGGATGAGAGACCACCCCCGAGCATTGATCACCATCTCGATGGACTCGCCAGTCGGGCTGAGGGATGGCACCAGCAACCGGGGCTCGGCCGACGGAGCTCGGATATCCGCCGTCGCGGACACTGGCGCGCAGTCGGACCTTTGGTCTCTGGAGGAGTTCCTGGCCTGCGGTTTCGCGCGGGACGACTTGCGACCCGTCAGCCTCAGCCTGTCGGCCGCCAACCGCTCCCCTATAGCCATCGAGGGAGCGTTCTTCGCCAGGCTCTCGACGACCTGCAGCGGGGGGCGTGTTACATCCTGCCGTTCCATGGTATACGTGAGCAGCTCAGTCCGGGCCATGTACCTATCCTACGAGTCGTTGCTCAACCTCGGCCTCTTGCCCGTGGGCTTCCCGTCGGACGACATTGCAGGGGGGCCCCAGGACGGGTGTGGCCCTGACACGGCTGACACGCCAGACCAGCCCTTATCCGTCAATGCGACGAGGTCAACCAACGGCGGCTGCGTGGGGCCAGGTGACCCCCAGGACGCCCAGTGCTCATGTCCTCAGCGCACGGTCCCCCCGGCGCGCCCCGCAGCTCTGCCGTTCCCTTGTACGCCAGAGAACAACAGCCGGATGAAAGGTTGGCTGCTCGGGAGATATGCCTCGTCGACATTCAATACTTGCCCCCATCGGGCACTACCATGCATGGAGGGGCCACCTATCGAGATGCACGTGGACCCCGCAGCTACGCCTAAGGCATGCCACACCGCGGCTACAGTGCCTCTACACTGGCAGCGGAGGGTCCACGATGACCTCCTGCGGGACGAAGCCCTCGGGGTCATTGAACGCGTACCATACGGCGAGCCAGTGGCGTGGTGCCATCGCATGGTAGTCACTCGGAAGCACGACGGTTCCCCCCGCAGGACCGTGGACCTCTCCCCCCTCAACAAGTTCTGCCAACGTGAGACCTTCGCCACTGAGTCCCCGTTCCACCTTGCACGCCGCGTCCCGAAGGGCACCTGGAAGACCGTCACGGATGCCTGGAACGGCTACCACAGCGTCCCCCTGCGTGAGTCGGATCGCCACCTCACTACCTTCATCACGCCCTTCGGCCGTTGGCGCTACACCAGGGCACCACAGGGTTTCCTGTCATCAGGGGATGGCTACAACCGTCGGTTTGACGCCGTCCTCTCGGACTATGAACGCAAGGAACGTTGTGTGGATGACACCATCCACTATGACACCGACCTGGAGCAACACTGGTGGAGGACCATCGACTTCCTGACGCGTGTCGGCCGGTCGGGCATCGTGTTGAACCCGGACAAGCTTCAGTTCGCGGAGAGGTGCGTCGACTTCGCCGGCTTCAGGGTGTCGGAATCTACCATCGAACCGCTCCCGAAATACTTGGACGCCATCCGGGACTTCCCCACCCCAGGCTCCACGACGGACATCAGTTGGTTTGGCCTCGTCAACCAGGTGGCTAACTACGCCCAGCTGCGTGACACGATGGCCCCATTTAAGCCGTTCCTCAGCCCGCGCTGTGTGTTCCTATGGTCCCCCGTTCTGGAGGAGGCCTTCCAGACGTCCAAGCAAGCCATAATGGAGGCCATCCGCGAGGGCGTGGAGATCTACGACATGCAGAAGCGTACCTGCCTCCGCCCTGACTGGTCCATGCGTGGCATTGGCTACTTCCTGCTCCAGCAACATTGTCACTGTGCCTCGGGCATACCGGACTGCTGTCCAGGAGGATGGAGGATCACCCTCGCGGGTTCGCGTTTCCTGTCCCCTGCGGAGCAGCGCTATGCGGCCGTCGAGGGAGAGGCCCTAGCTGTGGCCTGGGGTCTGGAACAGACGCGGTACTTCACGCAGGGGTCCGACAACCTCGTCGTGGTCACCGACCATAAGCCATTGGTGAAGATCTTTGGTGACCGTACGCTGGATGAGATAACAAACTCGCGTCTGTTTAGACTCAAGCAGCGCACCCTCCCATGGCGCTTCGACATTGTGCATCTGCCTGGCAAGAGCAACTATGCCGCTGATGCCACGTCAAGGCATCCTTCCCCCTCGGGCTCAGCGAACGGCCTCTCACTGGGGCTGCCGAGCGGGCCTGACGCCGTGGAGTCAGCACTCATGGCCTCCATCCGCGACGACGCACGGGAGCTCGGAGCCGTCTCTTGGCCCCTCCTCGCACGGGAGACAGCGGCTGACGGATGCCTCGGCCACCTCCTCCAACTCATCGAGCAGGAGGGTGGGATTGACGTTAACGACCCTGCCCTGGCGAGTCTGTCATCGGTCTGTGAGTCCGTCTACGCACAGGACGGCGTCCTGCTCTATCGGGACCGCGTCGTGGTCCCCCCATCCCTCCGTGGGAGAGTCCTTCGGCATCTCCATGCCGCTCACCAGGGGACCTCAGCGATGGGGCAGCATGCCCGAGCCATAGTTTACTGGCCCGGGATGTCCGGGGACATTCAGGCCACCAGGGACGGGTGTGCAGACTGCAACCGCAATGCTCCGTCACAGGCGGCTACACCCCCCCTGCCGTCACCACCCCCGTCCACGCCATTCGAGGCGGTGTTTGCTGACTTCTTCGACTATGGGGGCCGCCACTACCTAGTTGTCGGGGATCGGCTTTCGGGCTGGGTAGAGGTCCTGAGTTCTACGGCGGGTACTGCCCTGGCGGGCTCAGCTGGCCTGGTCCAACACCTCCGCTCGTTCTTCGCTACCTTCGGCGTACCGGAGGAGCTCTCGAGCGACGGTGGTCCGGAATTCAAGGCGAGCCACACTGAGGACTTCCTCCGCTTATGGCACGTCAAACACCGTGTGTCCTCCGTTAGCTTTCCGCAGTCGAATGGGAGGGCGGAAGTTGCGGTTAAGACTGCTAAGCGCCTCCTGATGTCCAACACCGGCCCGTCGGGCAGCCTTGATCAGGACCGCTTCCTGCGTGCTATGCTGCAGTTGCGGAACACGCCTGACCCCGACTGCAACCTCTCGCCGGCGCAGATCATCTTCGGCGCCCCCTTCGTGGCTCGCTCTCCTTCGTGAACCGCCTCGAGAAGTTCTCGAACCCGCATATCCGCCCGCTATGGCGCGAGGCATGGGCGGCGAAGGAGGACGCCCTTCGGACCCGTATGTCCCGTACCACCGAGTCTCTGGGGACTCACTCAAGACCGCTCCGCCCATTGGCGCTCGGCGAAAGGGTATTCCTCCAGAACCAGCAAGGCCCGAGCCCCCGCAAATGGGACAGGTCAGGGATCGTGGTGGAGTCGCTGGACCATGACCAGTATCGGATCAGGGTTGACGGTTCGGGACGTCTGACACTGCGCAACGGCGGTTCCTCCGTGCCTACACGCCGGCCACACCCTGCGCCCATGAGCAGTCGGCCACGCCGTCGCCGCCGCCCGGGCAGCCCCCACCTATCCGCCCGGGCTGGGCGACGCCCCAGGGGCTTGCTCAGCGGCCGGCTGATGGTCCCCGCGACTCGGCTATGGGCGCTTCCCCACCGGCGCTTGCTGATGAGGCGTCCTCTGACCTCGCCGTTCCTACGGGTGCCTTCCTGGGCGCACCGCTCCCGGTGCCGCAGTCGCCGCCGGCGCTGCCCCAGCCCACTCGGCCGGGCCGCGTGGGAAGCCGCCGGCACGCTACGAGCCCGAGTCCGGCAGCTGGATACGGGATTTAGACCGTTAATCTATTCCAGCCTATAGCTTTCCGGTCTGGGGGGATGAAGAGTTTATCGCCGGCCACTAGAGGGCAGCGTCTCACTGCTGTCGCACCGGATATGCCGCGCTCTGACCCGGTAGTTCTGAGCGGCCATTTTAGTTCAAACATTGTTCATTCACTCCGCCTCGTGTCGAGACGTTCATCCACTCACACATGTAAGACTGTTCCCACTATTGTTGGTGTATATATACGTGGTGTCCAGTGTTAATTTCGTCACGAAAACTATGACGAAAAATGTTCGTCAACGACCTTTTTTACATGACTAAGACGAGACGATAACGAGCTAAAAATAGATTCTTGATAACGAAAATTTGACGAAATGTATATTTAGTTTTCGTTGACGAGACGAGACGAGACGGGACTAAGGTGTTAATGGTGGACTAGCGGACATTCAAAATACAGCATATTTTCCCCCAATTGCCCGTCTTGTCTGTCAAAATCCATTTTACATTTCTAACTTGCAATATCATTATTTCCGCTCTCTTCACTCCAGAAGAACGATCTCCCTGTCTCTCTGTGTGCGGGGGCGGGCCTAACAGACACGCTGCAGCGACACACAGAGATCTGCCGGGACGGAGCGTTCAGAAGTATAGAGACACTACAAGGCTCGATGTAGACAAAGCTCGTTTGCCATGTTTTCGCGTTAGCGCGTTGACACGAGTAGAGTAGTCTGTCCAAACAGCCGGCCAAAAGGAGTCATATTCAGTCGGAGAAATGCACAATTTTCGACTTCCTTAACTCGTAGCTCTGTTGCCCCAATTACGAGTAACGTTATCACATCAGGTGTGCAGAGGTGGGAGAAGTACTCAGATCTTGTCGCTAAGTAAAAAAATACCAGTGTAGGAAGAGTTCCTCAAGTCAAAGTATGATCATCAAAATATATTTAAAGTAGCGACAGTACAAGTAGTGATTGTGCAGATTGTTCCATTTCAGAATAATATATATGATATGTTTTATAATGATTGATCATTAAAAGTGTTCTCAAAGCTGGTAAAGGTGCAGCTAGTTTGAATGATATATTATATATCTGTATACTGCTTGTGAATTTACTAAAGTCTGAGTTAACACTTGATTATATTTCACATCATTCATCCACATCTGTAAAGTAACTAAAGGTATTAAATACATGTAGTGGAGTAGAAGTACACCATTTAACTATGAACTGTAGTGGAGTAGAAGTACACAGTAGCAAACATTTAAATACTCCAGTAAAGTACAAGTACCTCAACATTTTACTCAAGTACAGTACAATATTTTAACATAATTATATATATTTAATTTATTTCACATTTTAAATAAAGCAATTAATTCGGTTAACAATTTGTTAGTTTTTTCCTTTAAAAAATAACAAAAAAAGTAACAAGAATACCGTTAAAGTACCGGATCGATAAGCAGTATTGATAAGACTAGCAGTACCGTAGAAAACCTTAATGATACCCATCCCTAGATATTACACAAGTAAAGTGTTAAGAGAGTGAAATGTTGCTTTACGAATGTCAACACTTGATGCTGTCACCTTGATTACAATGTCAGATACCTGTATTTGCCTAACTGAATTGGTTTAAAGAGAGAAAACATTTTGACTAAAAGTTGACTAAAATGTAATTTTTCATCGACTAAAAGTAGACTAAAACGTTTTGAGTTTTCGTCGACTAAAACTAGACTAACACGTTTTGAGTTTTCGTCGACTAAAACTAGACTAAAACTATGAAGGATAGAAATGACTAAAATGTGACTAAAACTAATTACCATTTTCGTCTAAAGACTAAGACTAAGACTAAATCAAAAACAGCTGCCAAAATTAACACTGGTGGTGTCGTAGCATATATTTGTGTTGTGTTAATGATGACATGCATGTATGTAATACTTTGTCAGCTACCTCGCTGTATTACTCTGTTTCAGGGTGTCGTCATCTTTGTCATTAAAACACTGAAACTGACATTGAGGAGTGTGTTTCTTCATTGCTGATATCATGTCTACCATATCCTCTTAAAATACTCTGTCCAACAATATCAGTCTCATGAAGAAAGGTGTTTTAACGATGATTCAAAATAGCAGAGAAACATGCATTCTTGTTCTCAAGAGGGGACATTGACAGAGGATTACTCAAAAAGTACACAGTAAGTACTTCATAGTACTTGTGGGAGTAGTTTCACTACTAGCCTACTGAGTCCAACAGGATGATCTCACGAAGAACTAATGGCAGAAAAAAGAGTTGACCGCAGTGCAGAATCGCTGTATAGTTTAAATCTCCTAACAATGTTGTCCATTTTAGACATAGGCCTATTATATTTACAGCCCTTAATAACATTCATTTTCTGGGCTCAATATGTGTCTTGGCTGTTTTCGTTGTGAAAACAAATGGACCGTAGATACACGGATTGACCGTCCTCATCTGCGCTCTTATTTTGAAATACAACTTCCTGTAGCAGAATATGAAAAAACGGGTTTTTTTTTTGTTTCTGTTTTCTAGTGATTTTATTTTTTGTTTTGAGAAGTAGAAAATGAAAATCATCCCGTTTTTTAAGTTTAGTAAATCCCTTTTTGACCGTGATAAAGAAAACGCCTTGTATTTCAATTTTGGTTTTTCAATTTGAAAACGAAAATCAAATATCCAGTCGTTTTTTGTTTTTGAATTTCCATTTGTGAAAAGAAATCCAATGACCAAAACATACACTGACCCTGTTTCCACAGCAAGGAAGACGCCTTCAAGGACTGTGGGAAATGGGGATTATTGTGGGGAATGTGTTGCCATTAATGTTTCATGCTTTCTTTATAACAGAGTAGGCTATTCCTACACTCTGGTACTTCTACTTTACTCAAGTACAAGATCTGAGTTCTTCTATTTTTACTACAATATCTGAGTACTTCTACTTTTACTCTGTAGTATATAGTGCCGCGCACATATACCATCAGGACGTTACTGATGTGGTGCGGCTGCGGAGTGATACTGTGTGTATGCAAGCCCGCATCTTGAACGCATGTATGTATCATGGCTGAAGACTTACTAAGTAAATAAAGATGCCTCATACAAAGGTCTACGGATACCTTATTACTCTCCATGACCTGCGGTCAACTATATAGCATAAAGGACTATTACATGGTGTCAGAAGTCGGTCCAGTTCGTCATTTTGCCGGAGGTAAACAGATGAAAGTTGTGTTAGTCTAAAGCCTAGCTAACAGGTGCGGTCCCCAGAGAGCGGGAGTCGCAATATTTTTTTTGGAAGAAAGAAAAAAGAGAGAGATGGATCGATTCGAATTACCATCTCCACTGGTACTCACTGGCAACTTGGGAGAAAACTGGCGACGATGGGAACAACGCTTCCAAATCTACATGACCGCGAGTGGTGCAGACGGTAAGGACAGGAAGATTAAAGTGGCCATACTGCTGCATGCACTAGGAGAGGAGGCTCTTGAAGTTTACAACACGCTAGACATCGCACACGGTGAAGATGAAGGTGAAGAAGCAGATGAACAGACTGTTAATGATATTCTAGCAGCATTCAGAGCCTATTGTCTGCCGAAGAAGAACACGGTGTTTGAGAGACATCAGTTTTGGGCACATCCTATGTCAGGTAACACCACGATTGAGAAATATGTGACGGAGCTCAAGCAAAAGAGCAAGGATTGTGAATTTTATACCACAGAAAATGACATGATCAGAGACAAGATTGTGTTTAGTATGAATGACCAGAGACTGAAAGAGAGACTTTTAAGAGAACCTAATCTCACATTAGAAAGGGCCATAGACACCTGCAGAGCTGCTGAGACGGCCAAAGTTCAAATGCTAGCTATGAATGCAGCAGCCCAGGAGATGTCTGTACTTGCAGTGCACAAGAATAGTCGACAAGGACAAAAGACACGCACACCGCCTATACAACGTACACAAGACATGGGACAAAGACATGAAACATGCAAACAATGTGATAAATCACACCAGCCAAGACAGTGTCCAGCATATGGAGTATCCTGCCATAATTGTGGAAAACAGAATCACTATGCAAAAATGTGTAGGTCAGCTAAAGCCCAACATCACAAGACAGTACATGATGTTTCTCCGGAAATAGACACCCTATATATTGGGACAGTGAACATTGATCAGCTGAAGTCTAAAGCTGACAAGTCGTGGCATTCTAATGTAAATGTTGACTGCATGTGTGTCAAGTTTAAGTTGGACACAGGAGCAGAGGCCAACGTCCTGCCACTGAAAGTATTCACAGCGATGACCCGAAAAGCCAGACGTGAAAGAAGAACACACCTCAAACTACAGCCTACAAAGACAGTGCTGGTGGCATATGGAGGGATGAGATTGAAGCCGGAAGGGGTGGTAACACTCAAATGCTCCACTCCCAAAACACAGGCAAGTCTGACATTTTATGTTTCCAGGCACTCATCCATTCCCATATTAGGAAACGAGGCATGTGAAGAACTGCGCCTGGTGAAAAGAGTGGACATTGACTCAATAGAAGTGAAACATCCCACAACAAAAGAGGAGCTCATAGCTCAGCACCCAACTGTCTTTGAGGGTTTAGGTGAGTTTGCTGGAGAATATCACATCCACACTGACCCCAAGGCCACACCTGTCATACATGGCTGTAGGAAAATACCACTGGCAGTAATGGACAGACTGAGAGACACTCTGATGACTTGTTACAAGCTGATGTTATTGTACAGGTAACTGAGCCTACACCATGGGTTAATAGCCTCACAGAAAAAAAAGACAGAAAAAAGTTACGGGTTTGCTTGGATCCCCGTGACTTAAACAAAGCTATACTCAGGCAGCACTACTCCATTCCAACGACCGATGAAGTTCTGTGCAAACTAGCTGGTAAGAAACTTTTCACAGTGCTGGATGAAAAAGATGGATATTGGCAAATAAAGCTAGATAAAGAGTCATCCCTACTGTGCACATTTAACACACCATGGGGGAGATACCGCTTTAAACGTCTTCCATTTGGGATCAAGTCAGCAAGTGAGGTTTTCCAGCAACGCAACTGTGAGACATTTGGAGATATCCAAGGGATCCACATCATTGCAGATGACATGATAATTGCTGCATCGTCAGAGAAAGAACACGATGAGATATTACAGAAAGTGATAGCCAGAGCAAAGGAGGCTAATGTAAAGTTCAACAAAGACAAGATACAGTACAAGGTGAGCAGTGTCAACTACATGGGCCATACTGTCACTTCAGAGGGTGTTAAAGCAGACAACGCTAAGATCAAGGCTATCACAGGCATGCCAACACCAACTGACAAAACAGGACTACAGCGATTGCTGGGCATGGTAAAATACCTAGCTCAGTACATCCCAGGTGAGGCCACCATATCAGCACCACTGAGACAGTTGTTGAGAAAAGACAGTGTGTGGCTGTGGCAGCACGAACATGATGAAGCAGTCAAAAAACTGAAAGATGCTCTCATTACAGCTCCTGTACTCAGTTATTTTGACCCAAAGAAACAGCTCATCATACAGGCAGATGCATCCAAAGACGGTTTGGGGGCATGTCTAATGCACGAGGGCCACCCAATTGCCTATGCATCAAGAGCACTAACACAAACAGAAAAGAACTATGCTCAAATAGAAAAGGAACTGTTAGCAATTGTCTTCTCTGTTAAGAGGTTCCATCAGTACGTGTACGGATTGAAAGTGGATGTGCAGTCAGACCACAAACCTCTGGAAAGCATTCTGAGAAAGCCGCTTGGAGCAGCTCCTTCCAGACTCCAACGGATGCTCCTCCAGCTGCAGCGATATGACTTGAATGTCATCTACACACCAGGTAAAGACCTACTGATTGCAGACACACTCTCACGAGCTGTCACACATGATGAACATTCAACAGTTGATGACATCACAGATGAGAAAGTTGTCTATGCTCTGGAGCCAACAGATGCTTTGAGCACTGAGATGCTGCAAAAGCTCAAAAGTGGAACAGCTAATGATGAAATACTACAGCTGCTGCAGGAAACACACAGACAGGGCTGGCCACGACACAGAAAACAAGTACACACTAAACTGGTTCAATACTGGCCTATCAGACATACTCTGTCAGTAATAGATGAGATATGTTTGCAGGTGACAGGATAATCCTCCCGAGCCCGATGAGAAGTGACATGCTGCAAACATTACATGTGGCTCATCAAGGAATGCAGCGGACAAAAGCACTTGCCAGAAGGCACTGGTACTGGCCAGGTATGTCAAGAGAGATAGAACAAATGGTCGAGAATTGTGGGACATGTCAGCAGTTCCAGCCCAGAAACCAGAGGGAGCCTCTGATATCACACGACATTCCTGAGCTTCCTTGGCTCAAAATAGGGGCTGACATCTTTGAAATAAAAGGACAATCATTCCTATTGATGGTCGACTACCTGTCAAAATATCCTGAGGTGCTTAACATTAACGACAAGACTTCACACACTGTCATTAAGAAAATGAAATCAGTCTTCTCCAGGATAGGAATACCAAAAGAGATAGTGTGTGACCATGTCCCATTCGCGAGTCAAGAAATGAGGAACTTTGCAGAATCATGGGGCATAAAACTCACTCATTCCAGCCCAGGCTATGCACAGTCCAATGGCCTGGCTGAAAGGACCGTACAAACTGTTAAACATGTTCTTAAAAAAGCACAACTAACGAACACAGACCCTCATCTTGCCCTGCTCATCCTGAGAAACACACCTGTAACAGGCATGCAATACTCACCCGCACAAATGCTCATGGGGAGAGTGCTAAGGAGCACCTTACCGAGCTCCACCGTGGTGCTTCAGCCTGCGGTGCCTAAGGATGTTCACTCGACTCTCGAGAATCTACAGAGGAGGCAGCAGCAGTATTATGACAGAGGAACGAGGCCGCTTCCTGAGCTGCAACCAGGAAGTACTGTTCACATGGAAACTGAACAGGGTTGGCGTCCAGCTTTGGTCACTGCACAGAGAGATGAGCCACGTTCCTATGATGTTGTCACATCTTCAGGTCAGCACTACAGGCGCAACAGGAGAAATCTGAGGAAAACAGCACACGACGCCCAAATGGACCCAGAACCTGACTTGCCTGAAGACAATCAACTATGCATGCCAGATGCAGACACATCAGAGACTGTTGAATGTGAAATGTCATCACCGCAGAGCACAAGAAGAACCAGATGTGGCCGATTTATTCGACCACCTGAGAGATACAAAGATTTCCTAATTGGCTCAGGCTAAAGGTTGTGATAAGACACAGTTAATACGTTAAAAATCCTTACTCTATTTGCTAAAAAGAAAAAAGAGAAGAGTAAGGTGTGTTGTTTATATGAGGATGTTGGAGTGAAATACACTGATTCTAAGTTGACATGTTAATGTTCATACAAAATATAATTCCATATATTCTTATGTTAACAAGTGAACAATGTTAATATTGAGACCGTTATAGAATGTTTACTACAGCAAATGTTATATGCAACGTTCATTGTAAGAAAGGAGGATGTAGTATATAGTGCCGCGCACATATACCATCAGGACGTTACTGATGTGGTGCGGCTGCGGAGTGATACTGTGTGTATGCAAGCCCGCATCTTGAACGCATGTATGTATCATGGCTGAAGACTTACTAAGTAAATAAAGATGCCTCATACAAAGGTCTACGGATACCTTATTACTCTCCATGACCTGCGGTCAACTATAGCATAAAGGACTATTACACCAGCTGTGTGCGTCACTCTTTACAGGGTTCTTACACCTTTTCCAAAGTCAAATTCAAGCACTTTTCAAGCATTTTCAAGGTGCATTTTCAAGCTTTTCAAGCATCTTACAGCTGTTGTAAATGACATATTTATATACACATACTTATACTCAAATGATTATTTCCCTACCTCACATTAAATCAGATGTTCTTTATGCTATAAACAACCAAATGTGTGTTTCATAATAGCATTCTACATGAGGATGAAAAATTAAAAATGTTAGAAAAGAAAACTAAGTTTAATATTTCAAAATGAGTGACCCATCTGTACGTAGACTGGGCATCCCATATAACCTGGCTGAGCCAATATAAAACAATCAGCCAAATAACTTTTCAATACATTATTGATTACTATTTTTGAGGTACTTTTAGGTTGGCAGTAAACACAAGGTACATGGTGTACTTCTATGCCACTACAGTTCAGAGGTACATGGAGTACTTTGACTCCACTACAGTTCAGAGGTACATGGTGTACTTATACTCCACTACAGTCCAGAGGTACATGGTGTACTTCTACTCCACTACAGTCCAGAGGTACATGGTGTACTTATACTCCACTACAGTCCAGAGGTACATGGTGTACTTTTACTCCACTACATGTATTTAATACCTTTAGTTACTTCACAGATGTGGATGAATGATGTGAAATATAATCAAGTGTTAAATCAGACTTTAGTTCCACCTGGAGTAAATTCACAAGCTACCCTGCAGTATACAAAGTCATTCAAACTAGCTGCACCTTTACCAGCTTTGATAACACTTTCATGATCAATCATTATAAAACATATCATATACAATTATTAGTGATGCTCCGATCGCCAATTGTGGAGCCGATCGCCGGAATCAGTATCGGCCGATACCGATATCGCTCTCTTTTCCTCTCTCTCCCTCTCTCTCTCCTGACAGCCCGTCAGTATCTCCTGCAGCTCACTGATCCAGTAATGAGCGACCCGACAGTGAAGAATAAATATATTTTTAACTAGTTTAGCTTTTCCAGAGGTAGATAAAATAGCTAAGTGTGTTAGGTCTAACTCTTAGTGTGTGTTCTGCTCCGCTCACCGGTCCGTCACAGCGGGTGGAGCTGCAGGATTTCTGCTTCACACACACGTTGCATACCGCTATTTTATTGTCATTTTCGGACACTTAAAATACTGCCTAGTGAAGCCATTTTGGCGAGCTTGTTTTGCCGCGCACAGAGAAAAGTGTCATGTATTTTACATGCAACGATAGCCTAATCTAAAATGCTCTACTATGGCGTACCTTTCGTGTGGTGTGTGGATCGTCAGCGCAGACTCTCGCATCGTTATTGTTGCACACTTTGCAGGAGGCTACTCTTGGGCTTGACCCTCGTCTTAGCCATGGCTTGTATTTGTCTTCTGCTAGCCAACGCTCGTTGAAACGGCAACCTCCTGGCATACTGTCATCTATCACTCTCATCAGAATGCCCAGGTCACACACGTAACAAAACACTTGCCGGTCACGCGCATTGGCCGGAGCGGAGCTGTTTTATGTAAAAGCGAAGCAATTAAGCGCGCTCCGACTTCTTTATTTCCTTTTAATCTAAAAAGCGAAGTAAAGCATTTACAATTTCAAGCACTTTATCCCAAATTCAAGCACCATTCCCAAAATTCAAGCACTTTTCAAACCTTGAAAACACCTCGTACAATTTCAAGCATTTTCAAGGATTTCCAGCACTCCCCTGGTCTCCCCAGCACTCCCCTGGTCTCCCAGCTGTGTGCGTCACCTTTTAGTCTCCCCTGGTCTCCCAGCTGTGTGCGTCACCTTTTAGTGTCCCCTGGTCTCCCAGCTGTGTGCGTCACCTTTTAGTCTCCCCTGGTCTCCCAGCTGTGTGCGTCACCTTTTAGTGTCCCCTGGTCTCCCAGCTGTGTGCGTCACCTTTTAGTCTCCCCTGGTCTCCCAGCTGTGTGCGTCACCTTTTAGTGTCCCCTGCTCTCCCAGCTGTGTGCGTCACTCTTTAGTGTCCCCTGGTCTCCCAGCTGTGTGCGTCACCTTTTAGTGTCCCCTGGTCTCCCAGCTGTGTGCGTCACCTTTTAGTGTCCCCTGGTCTCCCAGCTGTGTGCGTCACTTTTTAGTGTCCCCTGTCTTTTGGAACATTTGTGTTTTTTATATTTGCAGCGTTTGCAAGCTGCAGCGGGTTTCTCCTAATGGAAATGTTTCTGGGCGGTTGTAGCACGTTTGCAACTATCAAACACCGTATTAATTGGCCTAAAATGAATTTAAAACTGTCTCATGTTGCCTATAAGCGTTAACAACCATTTATATACTTTGACAGCCTAAAATCAGTCAAATGACTGAATCACACATTGTAAGGACCTGTTCAGCCAATGAGAGGTGATGTTCTCTAATGTGTTTAATCTGAATGAGTGTTTGCATGCGCAGTGTGAAATTATTTTGGTGTTTTTTTATGTATCTTTGCCAATTCTTCACAAATTCTTTGCACTTTAGTGAAAGCAGGGAAAGCAACAAAGGGAAATGAATGGTTTGAATACAGGTTTCATTTATGTGTGGGAGAATTTGATTTCTGCATTTTCATGTAGCAGTAATGGTGACAATCGCAATCATCAACTTAACTATCATTAAGATTAATGTAATTTAAAATAATAATATCATTCAGTGAACTATAAGGTGCATTTTATGGTCTACATCATATTTTCCTTTTGAATCATTTAAACAAGTCTCTCTATATTACAGTGGACATACAGTGAAATACAAAATAATTGATATTGCAAAGGTTACGCTTTAAAGGTCCCCTATTATGCTCTTTTCAACAATATGTTATAGGTCTCAGATATATACAGAACCTGTCTCTGATTGGCTGAAAACCTAAACAGATCATTGCAGCATTACCCATAATCCCCTCTGTTTCAGCCCTGTTTCCAAAGTGCTGATTCTCTGTCTGTTACTTTAGATGAAAATAAGGAGCCCCTCCCCACGCCCCTCTGAGAGAGATTTGGTTACAAAGAACTCAATAGGGGCGTTCACACCGGAGTACTTTCACCGTACTTTTCGCGTTTAGTTCCGTGAGTACCCCTTATGTCGCGTTCACACCAAAAATCGTACTTAATCTCGGGTACTTTTACCCCCATTTTTAGAGCCAGCTCAGAGAGCGTACTTTTCTGTGGGTGAAAAGTGCTCCAAAAGTGCCCCAGTGCTGATTGGCTGGGCGAATTGCAAACCACGCCCCGTAGAACTGTGGAAATGTTGTGTAGAGCCGCCATTGTTTTGCCTCGCTACAACAACCTCAGCGCACCAAGAAGAGTAGTTTGTTTTTTTAACGCAGTGAAATAATGACAAACATGAAGAAATCCGAGCGATGGACTGATGAGGAGGGATCAGCGCTTCTCTACATCTACGCCGACGACACGACGCAGGGAAAGACTGCTGTTGAAGCCAGTACCCAATTCCAAGATCTTCGATCGTTGTTCGAAGTTGTTGCTTGAGATGGGAATCTTGCACAGCGCCATGGCATGCCGGCTGAAAATCAAGAAACTCCGCCAGGACTACAAGAAAACTAAAGACTGGAACAATAAAAGTGGTAACGACCGGAGGACCACGAAATGGTTTGACCGCTTGGATGCTTTGCTTGGGAGCAGACCATCATTCAAGGGTCCAGCATCGAGCCTTGATTCGGGCACTATGGCATCGGAGGCCGCTCCAACGGCGAATTTAGAGGTCGACAACGACGAAGGTAAAAGCAACTACATGCACTGGGGTTTTAATCTGCACAATAATGGTCTCAGATGTACTTTTATTTGCTCAGTAGATCAAGCTAGCTAAACTAGCTAACACTGGCCCCGAGCTGGCTAATAACATCTAGCTATTAAAACGTTTTGACTAGTGAATAACTGTGCAGTGTTTCTGTAATTTGCTTCACTAACTCATGGAACTAATCGTGTGTTTCAGGCGAGGAAAATCAGCAACACTCGGTATTGGAAACAAGCGAGGTTCTTGGCGTTGGAGATCAGAGCTTGCTCGCTTGCTCGTCCCCCTTACCGGCAACCAAACGCAAAGGTACACACACTGTAACTTTGTCTTGAAAGAACGTTACGCATGGAACAGATGTTCACAATCATGTTTATTTCCTTCTTGGTACAATTATGAAACAGCGTGAAAGAGAAATTTCGCGCCTTTTTACTCTCTTACAAACATTGTAAACATCCGGGCTAGAGGTCACATGACTTCCGGTAAGAAATCGCTTCCACTTGGAGCATATATCGCCACCTACTGTTTATTAAATCCTTGTCCTCAGACCAGTGCTTTTGAAGAATTTGAAGATCAGCTTGTTTGCTTCATTTCTTGATTTACTTTCATATATTGACTTGAAATCCATGTCCTTGATGTTGAGTTGTTCCAGTGCAGTTATCAGAATGAGTCTTTGTCTGTTATAATCCAGGCAGCTAAAAAATACATGATGTATGTCTCTGGTTGTTGATCTTGTATCTTGCTTATTTTTCCCCTCTTAGGAAAGCGGACACAGGATGCACTTTTCCTCGAGACCGTCCAGGCGTTGGAGGACCAGCGTGCCGTGGCGAATGAGTCGCTGCGCGTAGATCAGATGGTGCAGTTCAGCCAGACCCAGGAAGCGGAGGCCAGAATGATCACCTCGATGGAGCGCCAGTCAGAACTGGCGCTGCAGCAGATGGAGCGCCAGCGGCACCAGGATGAAGTGTTGGCGCTGCGCCAGGAGCTGCGCCAGGAGCGGCAGGATGAGCAACAAGCGGCATTTAACACTGGGTTTCTGGAAGTGCTTTCCCAGCTAGTGAAAGCCAACAGGTCTTCCTCCAAATAGTGGCCCCTGTTAATGTCTGCTGCTGAGCCTATGCCTAGTTTAGGCATAGTTTAGTTAAGTTGAGTTTATTTGGTTTTTGTAAATACTGACACACGACACACAACTTTGCACCAAGGTGTGTATGCTGCTGAGTTTTTATTTTATATTATTACTGTTATCACTTTATTTTATACTGACATGTCCAACTGACACTTTGTCACTTTATTTACATAAAAAATTGTTCTATTTCATGTTATGTCATATGCTGCAATAAAGAAAACCAACATGGCGATTAAATCATCTTGCTTATTTCTGACACTTTATCTTTAGTGACCTGTGTAGCATCCTATACATCACATGTAAGTGAGTATTCTGATACCATCATGTTTCATCGGTTATAAACTGGCAAAGCTTTATTTGTCATTTATCATCAATGTTGCAACCTTGTGGAGGAATGGCAGGGCACATACACAAATATGATATTTATATCATTTTAAAAGACCTAAACTTTTAATTCCCCCACATTTCACACAACACAACATGGAGTCCACTATGGGCCAAAAATGACATGAAAGTTTCCATTTTTTATGTTTTTATTTCCAAAATGAAACCATAAAAAAACTAGGGTTGTGAATGCTAGGTTAGTATCATCATAGGGCAAAATAAAGACTGATGCACCAAATGAAACTAGGGGTAGATGGTGACTTAGTTTGAATACAGTCACGTTCAAAATGGCCCATGTAAAAAGTAAAGTGCTCAAAAGCAGCTAGTTTACTATGAATTCAAGTTTACATTAAAAAGCAGAACAATTATCAATACATTTCTGAAGTGATTTACCGATTTCTACATTCCCCTCGTCTCCGTTTTCAAGATTTGTTGACAGCAGAGCCGTATAATAGAAGAGTTACGACATAAAAATTGTTCTATTTCATGTTATGTCTTGAGAGTGCAATAAAGAAAACCGACATGGCGATTAAACAGATCCTTATTTTATATTGTTATTACTGTTATTATATAGTACAACTGACACTTTATTTATATTGACAATGTTTAGTGACATGTACAACTGACACTTTAGTTACTAACATGTATGTTAGTTTTGGCTACTATTACACTATTGTAATGTTGCCTGTCTTGACTGCAAAATGAAAGAGAGAAACAAAAGCACTGTAGAAATGATCAGCTTTATTGTCAATAATGTTTACATTTATTGTTTAGAATGTACAATTTACACGCTGTTCAGATGCCTCATAAGGGCTGTGCGCGTGTCTTGCCCCCCAGCCTCGGCAATGGCTGGCGCTGGCCCATCAAGCTGGGTCGCCGGTAAGGCAGTCCATTCGTCCCTGTACTCATCATCATTACTTTCACAAGGTTATGTAACACGCAACATGCTGCCACCTGGATTTTTATCTTGTCCATCTTGCAGTCGTTTCTTTTCATCAAGCACCGCCACCTGCCCTTCAATCTGCCAAAAGCGTTCTCCACCACCACTCGTGCTCGGCTTGTTTTGTGATTGTACACAAGTTGCTCGGGTGTGAGCCTTCCTTGGAAAGGTTTCATCAGCCATCTTTGCAGGGTGTAGGCTGAGTCACCAAGGATATAGTAACCCACATCATGTCCACCAATATTCTTTGTTACATGAGGAAGTAGACCACCCTTATCCGCAAAACTACACAGTGATGACATGCCAAACACTCTGCTATCATGCATGCTACCTGGTAAGCCAACAAAAACATTCCAAAAGAGGCCTCTACCATCCACAACACCCTGCAGGACGAGCGAGTGCCAGCCTTTGCGGTTGAAATACTCGTTGTGGTATTCCTCTGGTCTCAGAATGGGGATGTGTGATCCATCTACTGCACCTACACACTGTGGCACACCCCATCTGCGCTCAAAAAATAGCGCCATCTCCTCTAACTTCTCAGCGTTCGGCCATGGCATGAACTCACAAAGGAGTATGCTCACAACAGAGGAGCAGAACTCGTGCACACAGTAACACACTGTAGATCTGCCGACTCCAAACAAATGAGAGATGGTCCTGTACTCAGAGTTGGTCGCAAGTTTCCACAGTGCTATGGCGATTTTTTTAGCCACAGGGACACACTCCCGGAAGTTGGTGTCGCTTCTCCCCAACGTTGCTTCCAGGCGACTACAGAGGTATTGGAAAGAGTGCTTGGACATTCTGAAATCTTGGATCCACTGCACATCGGTGTACGTCGGCACCACCTTCTCCCACCAGGCTGAGGTTCTATTGTTCACCCAGAGAGAGCGCGGGACACGACGCGTCCCGTAGTATTTGCATATCTGGAACACATACAAAGGCGCAAATTAGCTCTACATAACTCCACAAATCCTACATTAGATAGTATTAATAATTTACTGAACTTACCATTGCTGTTCTTAGGGCGTGAAAACGCTCATCGTCATCAGCCATCCTACGGTGAAACATGGCAGTCATGTGTGCTTTCCGTCGGCCAATCCTTTTCCTAAGGCTTTTAAACTGCCTTTGATGCTGAAGAAACTTTGCCATAGCATTCGACGTGTGGCGGCTCCGGATCCGAATAGGCTCAGGCCGCATTAACGAAGTTACAAAGCTGTATAACATGAGCACAAACAGCACAACTTCAGTCGACTCCATCTCCATCATGTCTGAGGTCGGAAGGTAAACAACAGACAGTCTACGCGGGAAGTTTTTCTTCTTCTTCTCTTGTTTTGTAGCGGATTGCAAACAACTTTAAGGTGCATACCGCCACCTACTGTACTCGCCGTGAAGTGGTTTGTGGCCTGCCAGTAAAGCCAACGCAGAAGAAGAAGAAGTGACGTCAGCGGCTCATTTGCGTAATCTTCCCTCAGGGAAAAGTACTCCGGTGTGAACGCGATCTGTACTAAGTGCCCTGGGGTTAAAAGCGCCGGGCTCTTAGTGCCGGAACTAAGTACAGGAAATACTTGGTGTGAACGCGGCTATTGGTGCTCTGGAGGAGATTCAGGTGATAAGGGGGGGGGGGGGGGGGGTTACCTTGGTTGGTGATTGGCTAATGGTTACACAAGACAAACATCGTTAGAATCTCTTTACACAGAGGGGACACATGGTGATGTAGAAGAGACATGAAGAAGAGGGGACACATGTTGATGTAGAAGAGACATGAAGAAGAGGGGACACATGTTGATGTAGAAGAGACATGAAGAAGAGGGGACACATGTTGATGTAGAAGAGACGTGAAGAAGAGGGGACACATGTTGATGTAGAAGAGACATGAAGAAGAGGGGACACATGTTGATGTAGAAGAGACATGAAGAAGTGGATTTTGCATAATAGGGGACCTTTTAAAATGTGTGTTTCTGTTTTGTCCAATAAGAAAGAACAACATGTTATATTGTAAGCTAAGAGAAAATAAGTTATAATAATAAGATATCTGTTAGCAGTCATTTCATTCTGCAAAGCACATTTAAAGTTCAGACAGAAGGGAAAACAGAAGTTTGATGGTTTTGTTTGTAATTATCTGTCAGGTGAATTAAATGAACCCTGTTTTTATTTATCATTTCTTATTGTTGTGTATTTATTTATTTATTTGTAACCTTTACGTTGGATTACATCAAGATGCACCTTCATTAGATCCACGAGGAGGAAATCCAGTTATTGCAACCGGACGGAGAAAAACGCAGGTGAAGTAAAATAAAATAAGATAAATATAGAATAAAAATCCAAATTATGGAAGAGTATTTAGAGGTTAAACAAGTTTACGTAAATATTGTAAATTATGTTATATTGTGGGGTATAAGACAGTTGAGACTTGGTTGTGTTATAATATAGTAGTATATATATCAATATATATTATAGCAGAGGTGGGAAGTAAAGTACATTTACTCAAGTACTGTGCCATCATTAGCATTACAGATCGCCTACCACAGGGTAAGGCTACATAAAGGGTTACACTAGCAATGCTAATTAATGCTAACTGCTAGCTAGCTGGTGAATCTGATAACATTTAAATATTGTCCTCTTGCTGGGGCTTGACTCACTTTTTATTTGGATCATTCCAGAATTGGAGGACATTTAGACATCAAAACATTTGATTAAATTAAGCCTTTTTTTGTTTTCTGTGTATTCAGTATATTGAGAAATATTAAGCCTTCAGAAAATGGATCAGTCCAGCTCAGACATCAATGGTTCTCTTTATCTGATGTTTCATTTGTTGCTTTTAACAGCGCTCAATGGTGGGTTGAAATGATTAGAAATCAATTAAAAAAAGGTCTATTAACCTCTTGATCTAACTGTGGGGGAAACGTCTGTAGCAATGGAGGAGTCAGGACTCAAAGGAGACACGAGGAGAGCTGGAGCTTTGATGGCAAACACTGACGGTCTATTTGGAGTTTCGGCAGGAGAATTCACAACATGTCACGGGCCACGGTTTGACCACACGGTTGAGACGCCACAATCAATTCTGAAGAACTCTACCCCAGACCGTGTATTTAGCTAGTTCAGAGAGAATAATCAACATTGTGGATAACAAGATAGAATCATAACACCTCTATCAGCTGACGCCAACAGGCAGGAACAGGGAGGCAAAACACTGAGAGCACAGCAGCCAAGGAGGTGCCTGCGCTCAGTCAGGACAGTATGAACTGATACACTGGGTCAAAGCTATGGGCCTTGGAAAATATTTCCCCAACACTAACTATAATTTTAACTCAGTTGTGTTTGTCTTAAGTTAATTGTGAAGAGTAATGTTAATGTGGTTGTAACCTCAACATGCAGAGGCACACATTCTGTATTCTGGGAACATACAGTAATATATGCAATCAAAACAGCAGGGTTATTAATCCAGAAACAAACATATATATATATATATATATAGGGAACAATCTTATGCAGGAGGACAACAGGGTGAGTGTTAACACCAGGCTCTGCTTTCTAACACATTATTGACTCTGTTTTACTGGATGTCAGAACATCAGCGTCCTAGAGTCCAATGAGACTTCTTTTTTTTTGTAATTTGTTTTTATTGAATCAGGCACAGTGAGTTTACATTTATACAGTCAATATTTTTTTTCCCCTTTCCCCCCCTCCCCTCCCGGTCCTACAGTAGCTAGTAAAGTAAATAACTAAGTAAATAGATACATATATGGTAAAAATACCGTAATGTAAAAGATAATATTAAAAGAAGATTAATTAATAGATACGGAAATAAAGAATAATACATGTACCCATATACTCACATATGTATACCCACATATGCACATACAGTACACATATATATATGTACATACCTACACACATATACACATACACGTACACATACATACACGTGCACACATACATGTATGTATACATTCGTAGTTCCCCCCTTTCTTCTTAATTTAGTGTCTTAAGTTCAGCTATGTAGGCTATCATAGAGCCCCAGACAGAATCAAATAGTTTTGAGGAGCCCCTCAGGTTATATTTGATCTTCTCTAAGTTCAGGTACATCATAAGATCTTTAAGCCATAGAGATGCTTTAGGTGGTATCGAAGATTTCCATCCTAGGAGTATTCTTCTACGTGCTAAAAGAGATGCAAAGGCTATACTGTCTTTAGTTTTCCTCCTCATCACTCTGTGGCCAGGTAGTACTCCGAAAATGGCAGTTTCTGCACATGGTGTCAATACCACGTCCAAGGCCTCAGCGAGGTGTTTGAGACTTCTACAAGTGCTTTCAACTGTTTTTGATTCCTGTGTTGTGATTCATCAAAGCAACATAACATGTGACTCTCTGCAGTCTTCCAGGGCCGAAGCAACAAACTTCGGGTTCAATAACCCACTTTTCAATAAGGCAGACAGGCGAGCTCTTCTTTGGGAGGCCGTTGCATTATTATTAAGTCTTTGTTACAGGTCTAACTTTGAAGACACTCGACAGACCTTTGCTGCTGCTTCGTTCACTTCAAAAACACACACCACCGCTCGCTCACCTCCCTCGCTCTACCATGCACACACACATGCACGCGCCAACCCCCCCCCTCTCTCTCTCTCTCTCTTAAAGGGACAGCTGCCTGACTCTGCATGACCCTAATATCATAACACAAGTTTATTATTATGATGGTTATGATTGAAACAAGTGTGTTATTATAATGTGTGTGTGTGTGTGTGTGTGTGTGTGTGTGTGTGTGTGTGGTGTGTGTGTGTGTGTGTGTGTGTGTGTGTGTGTGTGGTGTGTGTGTGTGTGTGTGTGGTGTGTGTGTGTGTGTGTGTGTGTGTGTGTGTGTGTGTGTGTGTGTGTACTAGAGAACAAGGAAGTGTGAAGAAACTTTAAATGAATTGACAGAAAGTGTAAGATAACTTCACGTTTTATTTGTTATGTGACAGAGTTACTTCCTTCCTCTTCACCAATAAACTGATAATGAGCATTTATATGTAGTGTATGACATACAATGAGACACCTGTGTGTGTTTGCAGGCAGCATAGAGATAGATATACAAGATAAAAGCAGAAAAGTGTTTTACAATGTTGTACTTGAGTGTTTCCATTTTATGCTACTTTGTACTTCTACTCCTCTACAGTTCAGAGGTACATGGTGTACTTTTCCTCCACTACATGTATTTAATACCTTTAGTTACTTTACAGATCTGGATGAATGATGTGAAATATAATCAAGTGTTAAATCAGACTTTAGTTCCACCTGGAGTAAATTCACAAGCTACCCTGCAGTATACAAAGTCATTCAAACTAGCTGCACCTTTACCAGCTTTGAGAACACTTTCATGATCAATCATTATAAAACATATCATATATATTATTCTGAAATGGACCAATCTGCACAATCAATACTTTTACTGTCGCTACTTTAACTATATTTTGATGAGAATACTTTTCTACTTTTACTTGAGGAACATTTTGAATGAAGGACTTTTACTGAAACAGAGTATTCCTACACTCTGGTACTTCTACTTTTACTCAAGTACAAGATCTGTACGGTGGCCCGGAAGTGCAAAACGCCGCAGCATTTCACAAAACGCCACAGCATTTCACAAACGCCACAGCATTTCAGAAAACGCCACAGCATTTCACAAAACGCCGCAGCATTTCACAAAACGCCACAGCATTTCACAAAACGCCACAGCATTTCACAAAACGCCACAGCATTTCACAAAACGCCACAGCATTTCAGAAAACGCCACAGCATTTCACAAAACGCCGCAGCATTTCACAAAACGCCGCAGCATTTCACAAAACGCCACAGCATTTCACAAAACACAACAGCATTTCACAAACGCCGCAGCATTTCACAAAACGCCACAGCATTTCACAAAACACCACAGCATTTCACAAAACGCTACAGCATTTCAGAAAACGCCACAGCATTTCAGAAAACACCACAGCATTTCACATTGGACGGAAAGGGTATTCCTTTAGGGAGAACACTTTTGTTTGTGATTGGACAGAGCCAGCCATAGAAGCACTGCTGTGATTGGTTGTTTTTGCTGCCAGTCAAGAAATGACGCTTCGTGATTGGTCAGCACCCGACAGCGCAACATGTCCCAACACATCAACCGTTACCTGTTAGCACACACTCAGAGCTCCTCATATCTGTTCAGAAACTGGACAAAAGTTAAACAAGTACAAACCACAGACTGTCTATGTCATGGCGAATACAGTCGCTGCTTTATTTATGTCTGTATGACGCTGTTGTGAGTGTGGACGGAGCAGCTACAGGTTAGTTTAGCCTGATGGATCCGATTCCATTCAGAAAACACGCATTTTAAAAGCTTTTCGCCTGCCGTCTTGTCTGCAGACTTGTCAAAGCATTAATTCATGGTTTTTACTAACCGGTATCAGTATGTAGTTACTTCGGCATCACTTTGAAACGTGTATTACAATTAAATCACGATCAATATGTTCATTTGTTGTAGTTGGTATCCCATAGAATTTACATGGAGATACCCCGCCCCCTCTCCAGCGCGTCTTGTTTGAATGACAGGAGCAAACACAGCTGACAGCCGCGGTGAAACTCGAGCGATTAGAGCGATGCGAATATTGGGTAGTCTATAGCATTTACATGGAGATAAGCCCCTTAAAAACCATGAATTAATAAAGCATTAAATCATGGTTTTTTCGCATTGCTCTAATCGCTCGAGTTTCACCGCAGCTGTCAGTGTTTACTCCTGTCATTCAAACAAGACGTGCTGGAGAGGGGGCGGATCGATCAGGCTAAACTAACCTGTAGCTGCTCCGTTCCACACTCACAACAGCGTCATACAGACATAAATAAAGCAGCGACTGTATTCGCCATGACATAGACAGTCTGTGGTTTGTACTTGTTTAACTTTTGTCCAGTTTCTGAACAGATATGAGGAGCTCTGAGTGTGTGCTAACAGGTAACGGTTGATGTGTTGGGACATGTTGCGCTGTCGGGTGCTGACCAATCACGAAGCGTCATTCTTGACTGGCAGCCAAAAACAACCAATCACAGCAGTGCTTCTATGGCTGGCTCTGTCCAATCACAAACAAGAAGTGTTCTCCCTAAAGGAATACCCTTTCCGTCCAATGTGAAATGCTGTGGTGTTTTCTGAAATGCTGTGGCGTTTTCTGAAATGCTGTGGTGTCTTGCACTTCCGGGCCACCGTAGATCTGAGTACTTCTACTTTTACTCAATCTGTACTTCTCGCTCCTGTGTATTCCTCTTCAAGACAGAAAAGGCGCATATCATATGGATGTTTGTGATTAAATGCAGAAACTGATGTAACACCGACCTCTAGTGGTCAAGGTGATTACAAGTACATTTACTCAAGTACTGCACACCAAAAACATTTAAAGGTAGGGTAGGTAAATTTGAGAAACCGGCTCGAGATACACTTATTGTTATATTCCATGGAATGCTCTTAACATCCCGATAGCAATGAATATCTGAAGTGCTTTGACAAAATATCCATTAAAAAATATCATCTGTGGAAGCCGTAGTTCTGTAAAAAGTACGACCAATCATCTGAGCCGGTCCGGCTAAAATATCTGGATGGCCTACCTGCCTGTCAGCCTTCCATCTGTGCACAAACTTATCTCGTGCCCTCATTGGTCATGTGCGCGTTCGTGTGTGTTGGAGGAGGGGCTCTGTAAGGAAGTGGCACATTTTCTCCGATTGTGTATTTTCAAATTCTAGCGATCTCGAGCCGGTTTCTCCAACTTACCTACCCCACCTTTAAACATAATATACTTTTTATCAATACGTTAATCTGTGTAGATCGGACAAGGTTTCTATACTGACTGCAAACAGTCTGAATTTGAACATGCAAAAGCTAACCCAAAAACATTTGTCAAACCCAACCCAAAGTGAGAGATGCAGTCTGGCACCTGATTAAAGGCACCACAAGGGTTCAAAACAAGGTACGAAGGTTTCTGCCATCCTACGAGGGTCCTTACTTCATTGTAGGCATGTTGGATGACCTGATCTATAGACTCAAAAAGAGCCTGTTGAGATCTTCATATTAGGTTGAATACTTAAAACGAAAGTTAATTATAATCAAGTATAATCAATTATATTCTTGTATAACCCACAATGAAAATGCATCATATGTTATGATTTTCTATATTTACAGTATAAACAAATGGTTTGTTAAGTTGAGTGTGAGGCCTATGATGGTTCATGGGTGTCACTGATAAGAGAAGAGGCAGTTTCTTCCCTCTTCCTACAGCGGTGCACAAGGAGGGGGGCTCCTGACTTAGTGATAAAGAACTAAGAGGCCCCAAAAAGGTGTTTTTGCCATAGCCGAGAATAATGTTTTAGTTCTGTACATTAGAGGTCATGAACTTTTGTTACATAAGCCTGAGAGGGTGTGTCTTGGGTTTTCTGCCCTGTTTTGAGCTTTAAAACACTGGGCGAGAGAGGAACAGCTTGAGAGCTGGGTTTTTGCTCTCGGTAAGGTACTCTCAAACTTGGTAAATATCTCTCGAATTTCTTTGTTGAATGCTGAGTGAATTTCTTTGTGAAATGAGTGGAATTAATTGATGTTTGTTGAAAGTTAGTACCCTGCCACCTATGAGGAAGGTCCTCTGACTTCATGCGGGACTAGTTGAAGTATACGAATGTGGAAATGAGAAAATGAACTGATTTGTTGAATGAAAGTTTGAATGTGCTTTTTATTATCACCGGTCTTTTATGAGGAAATGCCTCTAAATTCTATCGGGAGATTTTAAATGTCACAACTGAATTGGGCAGTTGAAGTTACAAATTATGGTAATAAATGTAAAACTGTGAATTAAAGTTTCATATTAGAACATGATCACAGCATGATAGGTTTAGTATGATTATAATGTTGTAAAGAGAGAAGGTAAAAACCAGAGGCGGACTGGCCATCGGGACGTTCGGGACGAATCCCGATGGGCCGGTACTGAAGTGGGCCGGTCGGACGATGTGGGCCGCTAGGATAACTCCGTTGATAATTTATTTGCGCTGATTTGTAGTCCCAGTCCGACCCTGGTAAAAACCCTGTATTAGTTTGGACCTATTTTTCTTCAAATAAACTGATCCCACCTTTTGGATTGGGACAACTTAAAAGACAACTTAAAAGACATCTGCGCTCTCCTCTCCTGCTTCAAAGGTTGCACACTGCCACACTCACACTTAGGTAGGGCCACACCTCATGTACTGATATCAAAATCCTTCGGGATCGCTTAAACAGATTTAGGGGGTCGTCTGAATTGAAACAGCAGTTCATTGAACCTGGTTCTTCAGGGAGTTAATAGAGGTGAGATCTTGCTGACGTTGGTGGATCTGAGCCAAGCAGCAAACTTACATAGACTCAATAACTTCGGTTAGGTCAATTAGGAGGTCTGAGTAATTTGCCGGAATAAATCAGTCCTCCCGACTCTTTCAAGCCCCAGAGCCAAATAGTTGTCCACCATGACAAGCTCAAGCCTTACTATTCCAGGACCTAGACAACAGCTGGGTGTTCAAAGACACAGACGCCTGGGCACCTGTCGACGTGCCGCCCCCTCAGCCAGACCTCAACTCATCTGACGCAGTCATCGGGCCTCTCCACCTGTGGGACCCCCCATCAGACGCAGAGGATCCAGCTGTGGAGGCCCTCGAGGACCCAGGTTCTTCACCGCCAGTTACGCTTGTTGTTGTTTGATCATTGTAATGCCTAAGAGCCACATCATATAGAGTGAAGTCACACAGTGTTTAATTTAACTGGGTTGATTAACTACATCACAGTATGTTATTGTACATGTCAGTATGTGTGTTTATACACCTTTGAAACGTTTACAAAAAAAAAAAGGATCTATGCAGTATGCTTCGTGGACATTATTATGGATATTGCCTCATGATTCAAGCTGTTTCCACAGCAAGGAAGACGCCTTCAAGGACTGTGGGAAATGGGGATTATTGTGGGGAATGTGTTGCCATTAATGTTTCATGCCGTCCTTTTATAACAGAGTATTCCTACACTCTGGTACTTCTACTTTTACTCAAGTACAAGATCTGAGTACTTCTACTTTTACTCAAACAGTACTTCTCGCTCCTGTGTATTCCTCTTCAGGACAGAAAAGGCACATATGGATGTTTGTGATTAAATGCAGAAACTGATTTAACACCGACCTCTAGTGGTCAAGGTGATTACAAGTACATTTACTCAAGTACTGCACATCAAAAACATTTAAATATAATGTATCTTTTTATCTATACGTTAATCTGTCTAGATCGGACAAGGTTTCTATACTGACTGCAAACAGTCTGAATTTGAACATGCAATGGCTCCCTGGTGCCAGTAACAAAAAACGCCATTCATATTCTGAGAAAAATACAGTAATATATGCAATACATGCAGCGGGGTTATTAATCCAGAAACAAATATATATATATATATATAATAGGGAACAATTTAATTTGACGTTAACACTAGAGTACTTAAATACCTACACACTTTAACTTAAGTGAGGTTTTGAAGACAGCATGTTTACTTGTACTGGTTTATTTTCACACTGTTTTAATATATTTATTTCAATAACTTTGTTGAGCTTGTTTTTAGCTTTATTTGTATCTCACTGAACATATGTGAACTTGTTCAGCTGATAAGGCTGGTTATGAAACAGAGAAGGGGGGGGCTGCAGACAGGAAGGGAGGGAAGTTGAAAGTGAAAGTATGAAGTCAGACTTGTCAGAGAGTGCCAAACGCCATTTTACAGCTCAACGGAGCAGGAGGACAACAGGGTGAGTGTTAACACCAGGCTCTGCTTTAGATCCACATTTACTCTGTTTTACTGGATGTCAGAACATCAGCGTCTTAGAGTCCAATGAGACTTCTACAAGTGTTGTAAACTTGTTTTATTTCCTGTGTTCTGATTCATCAAAGCAACATAACATGTGACAGCCCAGTGCAGTCAAAATGGAGAGCGGCCTGTCTGAAGTCTGACTGATTTGATGTTTTTTAACCAAGTTTATTATTATGATGGTTTAGATCAGGGGTGTCAAACTCACAGTCCGCCACTTCATTTTATGTGGCCCACAAGAGCTTGCAAATAATATACTACGTTTATTATAAAGTTACGTGCTGCTTTACAGGATCACGTTGCCCTTAAACTACATGTCCCACAATGCATCTCATTTTGTGAGATGCGCACTGAAGAGACTTGCAATTACTTGTAATTATGTGCCCTAGACTTCTGCTTTCAGACGTAGTTAATTATGAAGTTATTACCCTATCTGATAATAATCTACAGGGTGCCAACTCTCACGCATCTGGCGTGTGACACACGCTTTCACTCTCAATCTCACGCTCTCACGCTGCCCAAACTATTTTCACGCCAAAAACAAGAATACCGAAGACTAGAAACGGTTTTGAAAACTTTTGTCACGTAGTGATCGTCTTCTCAATAGAACATCTTTGGTAATGTCTTCTGGCCAATCAGAATCACGATAACGGCTTGGTGTTGTTGCAGGAAGTCCCGACGGAGAATACTTTTGCTGTAGTACATCTCTATACATCGATACAACATTACGTGTTGATAGAAATCAACACGTAAAGAAATAAGACCCCACGGTTTGATGATAGGTGTGTGTGGGCTGTCTTTCATTTTGACACACAGAACAATGGGGCTATCCACAATGTAAAGTAAGTCACACAGCCTCTTCCCTCTCTCTGTGAGGAGCAGCAGGTTCAGCTTTCAGAACAAAGTAACAAAAAACTAAAATGCCATTCATTTTTTTAAATATGTCGTGTAGTAATAGATTTATTTATTTTTCTTCTCAAGAGAGTACCAGAATGTGTATTTTATGTTAGTATTTAAAAAAATCTCCTGTGGGAGAATCCCCCCAGACCCCCCTGCAGGGGTTGGGTTTTCAGCATGTCAACTCTTTCACTTCAAGTCAAATTGCAGGATTGGCTCCAGGTCGCCCTTTTTATTTACTACAAGACAAATGTGCCTTTTTATTTCATACAGTTCAATTTGGATTGAGACAGGGAAATAATCTAAACCTCACGCGTGGCGTTTCACTGTCGGGGGGAGCGTGTATGTAATTACATTGCAAATACTGACTTGAGCCCCACCACTGTATGGGTTAGCCCTACCATAGATTACCCAACAAAAATACTCTGGAGCCGCAACTGCCGACGTATTGCGCATGCGCAGATCTAAGATCCAGTAGAAATGATAAAAAAGTAAAAGTCTGCTGCTTATTGTTCTACTAGGCCAAAATAGAGTCAAAGAGTATATGAGAGTGAGAGTGTGTTAATTAATATATTTGGCAGTTTGGAGTAAGTCTGTAGATTTGTTTGTGTGTGTGTTTCATAGGCCTCTCACGATAATTAATTTGTTGGATACATTTTCCATTACGTGTGTGTGTGTGTGTGTGTGTGTGTGTGTGTGTGTGTGTGTGTGTGTGTTGTGTGTGTGTGTGTGTGTGTGTGTGTGTGTGTGGTGTGTGTGTGTGTGTGTGTGTGTGTGTGTGTGTGTGTGTGTGTGTGTGTGTGTGTGTGTGTGTGTGTGTGTGTGTGTGTGTGTGTGTGTGTGTGTGTGTGTGGTGTGTGTGTGTGTGTGTGTGTGGTGTGTGTGTGTGTGTGTGTGTGTGTGTGTGTGTGTGTGGTGTGTGTGTGTGTGGTGTGTGTGTGTGTGTGGGTGTGTGTGTGTGTGTGTGGTGTGTGTGTGTGTGTGTGTGTGTGTGTGTGTGTGTGTGTGACCAGGTACATCTCAGGGGTGTAAAGAAGCAAATGATTTCTAAAACATAAATCTGTTTTCCCTTTCTAGACATGTCTCCAACATTGTATTTGTAATGAAATAATGATCATTTGTTATTTAGATGAAACCATGTGTTCGATAAATGTAGTCAGTAATAAGTGCAATTTTTCCCTCTGAGATGTATTGGATTAAACAAAAACAACGTACAGTACTTGAGGAAATATACTTAGTTACAGTCGGCCACTGGTAATATTAAAGCATTTAATGAAGTGAAGCTTTAGAGAAAAGTTCATTAAAGGTCGGGTAGGTAAGTTTGAGAAACCGGCTCGAGATCGCGAGAATTTGAAAATACACAACCGGAGAAAATCTGCCACTTCCTTACAGAGCCCCTCCTCCAACACACACGAACGCGCACATGACCAATGAGGGCACAGATAAGTTTGTGCACAGATGGAAGGCTGACAGGCAGGTAGGCCATCCAATCATTTTAGCCGGGCCAGCTAAAATGATTGGTCGTGCTTTTTACAGTACTACAGCTTCCACAGATGACATTTATTAATGGATTTTTTGTCAAAGCACTTCAGATATTCATTGCTATCGGGATGTTAAGAGCATTCCATGGAATATAACAAAAAGTGTTTCTCGAGCCGGTTTCTCAAACTTACATACCCCACCTTTAACTGAGAACATATTGTGTGTATTTACCACGTGTTGTTCCTGTGTGTTTCCAGCAGGGGGAGACACCTCTAATGAACACGTGGTGATCAGAGATCTGACCCTAACATACCAGCAGGTAACAGACCGACATTATATTAAATTACATTACATTAAATAATATGATGATACACAGCATGTGTGTGTGTTGATCTGTGGCTAACAGGAGTAAACAAGTGTGTTGTTTTTGCACTTGTGATTTTGTGAGAGTGGCTTCAGCCAAAATGTCATTCAAATATTCATATAAAATCAGCACCAAAAAGGCGTGTCCTACTCATGCTTTTTAAATAAAAACTGCTGCATTTTCTAAACAATCTTCATTATTGTTTCACTAAAAAGGTTTGTTCTAGTTTTCCAGTGTAATTCTATCTGCTCAATTGGCCTCATTAAAATATGTATATAAAATATATGAAGCTCTTAATTTCAGTAATAAAAAGTTGTGTTTGTGTGTGTGTGTGTGTGTGTGTGTGTGTGTGTGTGTGTGTGTGTGTGTGTTTATGTGTCTCCAGTGTTACTGGTTTATCTCTCAGACTGGAGAAGATGAGTGGTTTTAAAGATGAGGAAGAGGACACATCTTCAGTCCCCAGCTGTCTGTCTCTGAAGAGTGACTGGTCTAAAGATAACCCTCTATGCTTCAGTAATGAACCTGGACCCTCAGACACAAAGTAAGAGTTTCTGCTGTAACCTGACCTGGGGCCTCATTTATAACGCCTTGGGTAGGATTGACGTAGGAAGGTTGCTTACGTAGTACAAAGCACAAAAATAGGTACATACATTTTCCGCCATTTTCCGATTCACAAAACATTGCGTACCGGCGAGGGAAGTGCGTACGGCACTCCCTACGCCTGTTTCCCTTTATGTATCACAATCAACTCGTAACGCCCATATTTGCCTATAAATAGTCAAAGAAACGCCCATTCATTCATTCATTCTGACTGACTGCATGAAGAAGATCGCAGGAGATTACGATAGAACAGCTAAAAAAGACATCTCACACCGTGTCAGATTTTGGTTATTGTGGGGAGGTGGAGATAAATCATATTGTTTGGTGGATGCAGTTTGAACCAGAGTAGCAGCATGGAGGTCGGATCGTCACCAAAAGTGGTCCGAAAAAAGTTAATGACAAAAAAGATACACATAACCTTCCTCAGGCAGTGTGTTTGTCCCGGGGACAGGAGACCCCCCCCTTGATGAGAAACTGTAAGAAATGATGGGGGAATCCCTCCGGAGTGGAGTCATGACGACTGGATCTGAATTATTTGTTGGATTTGGTGGTTTGTGTTCCAGCTGTCGATCAGCAACTATATATCCATAATCCACCAGTTAAAGGAAATACAATGTGTTGTGTTATATTAGCTGTACAATTTACCACATATGGTGTTCTTAGTTTCCATACCTCCTGTGTTTTACGAGCGACTTATCAAGTCTTGGCAAACGGCATAAAACACGATTAAACGTGATAGTATATAAAACCATGCTCGTATCTACAACCTATAGAAATGCAAAACGGCGTCAGTTTAGACATTATTCTGTCCTCCTGCTTACCGCATCATTTATGAGAAAACATTTCATAACATGAACACAACATATTCGAGGTGGTTTTAAATAACATATCCGTATTTATTTATTTCTCCAAGTTATGTTTTTGTGTGCACTGAGGAGTCTCAAACAGGCGTTTGTTTAATCATTTAAAGATTGGCTTAATCAATGTTTGAAAATGAATTCTTCATATTTGATAAATGAGAGGTAACATTTTATTTATGGTATTATTTCCACATATTTCTGTCCATTCTTCCTTCTGCCAACGGTGTCGCAGTTTCTCGTCTCTCCCGTGTGTGTGCTTAGTGCGTACGCATGGGTTAGAGTTTGCGTGGAGGACCGCACATTTTCCCGTCAAGTTAGTATTTTATAAATCGCAAACATTGCGTAGAAACTGGCGTACGCCATTTTTTTTAGCGTATATCCCTTTATAAATGAGGCCCCTGAAGAGGATCCAGTTTTTAAAAAATGAAAAGAAATGTTAAACCTGCCATAAGTCCCAAACTCTGCACTCATTTGTTGATGAAATGTAGGAAGACATCTCTTAGGTTGAAAATAAAAACATTTAAGTATAGAATTTGAAAAAAAAGGCTGTTGAGGGCGAGGATGTGACAAAAACGTTTCACATGAAACCCTCTCCTTTCACTGATCACTACACAGCTACAGTCACCATTCAGCTATTCAGATATTCAGCTTTCTCTGCATTTTCAGCAGGAAATGCCTTTCTAGCCTAACCTGTTATTTAATGATCGCAGTAAAGCAAAATGTGCTCTCTGAATGAACTAATGATGTTTAAAACATGTGTTGTTTCCACAGACAGAGAGCAGAGTCTCCAGTCCCCAGCTGTCTGTCTCTGAAGAGTGACTGGTCTAAAGATCACCTCTAACTTCAGTAATGAACCTGGACCCTCAGACACAAAGTAAGAGTTTCTGCTGTAACCTGACCTGAAGAGGATCCAGTTTTTATATCATCTAATATATTAAACTGTTCTTTAATAATATCATGTGTGCAGTATAGTACAGAACAAAGGCAGCAGAGTCAGCAAGCTAACATTATTTGAGGATATTTCAATATGCATTTATAGCATCATTGTATCAGTGGCATCAAAAGGTTTTAAATGGCAAAGATATTGATAAATACTCACTAAAAACTAAATATATCGTCCAAAACATTATTTACTACTTGGGCATGTTTATGATATGTATTTTAAAGATGTTTATTAATGATAGTGATAACCTGGTGAGCTGGTTGTGTTTAGCATTAGCAGATATAACAGAGCTTTGTGTGATTACATGTAGAGTCAATGCAAAGACCCAGATCCGTGCCTGGAGACACCAAGAAAGTGAAGAGGTGAAATTCATGTCACCTGCGTATTCGTGCAGCGTGACACATTTCATCTTGAGAGTGACGTTTGTGACGCTCTGCCCATTGGTGAGAATCAGCTCCACTAATGTGACGTGCTGTAAAGGATGTGTTCATCTCCACAGAGGGAAGAGGAAGAGTGGTGTTCCTGTGGAGGAGCAGCTGTCCAGCTGTGCTCTGTGTCAGGACGTCCTGAAGGATCCAGTCTCTACCAGCTGTGGACACTGGTTCTGCAGACAGTGCATCACCTCATACTGGGAGCAGAGACCTCCATCAGGAGACCCCTCCTGTCCCCAGTGTGGAGAAAGATCCAGAACCAGAGCTGGACTGCAGACAGCCAGTCAGACCAGCTCTGTACGAGGTAAGAGGCCGAACACATGCAGCGTCTTATTCCTCTTCCTGGTTCATTTGTGTTTGAACAGGTATACTGTTGTAGAGCATAGACAGTAAGCTGTTTATAAAACATTTAAACTCAGTCTGTTTGTTGTTGTTTTATTGTTATAATTAGATTCTCAGAGCATTTCCCTCATTCTCTCACGTTTCCTTCTCTTCCAGCAGATAGTGGTCTGCAGGAGGTTTTAGATGAACATAGGCTCAGTCTGAGGAGGAGATGTGAACGTGTGACTGAAGGAACTGATCAAAGTGAAACCCTCCTCAACAGGATCTTCACTGAGCTCTACATCACACAAGGCCAGAGTGAAGAGGTTAATACCCAACATGAGGTGAGGCAGCTGGAGACAGCTTCCAAGAAGAAGCCCCTCCATGACACTCCAATCAAGTGCCAGGACATCTTTAAAGCCTTACCTGACCAACAGACTCTCATCAGAGCGGTCCTGACCAACGGAGTCGCTGGAGTTGGAAAAACCTTCTCAGTGCAGAAGTTCACTCTGGACTGGGCCGAGGGTTTGGGAAACCAAGATGTCAGTCTGGTGATCCCGCTCTCCTTCAGGGAGCTGAACCTGATCAAAGGTGAGCAGTACAGTCTTCTCAGGCTGCTCCATGTTTTCCATCCAACCTTACAGAAGGTCACAGCAGAGCAGCTGGCTGTCTGCAAAGTGCTGCTCATCTTTGACGGCCTGGATGAAAGCAGACTTTCTCTGGACTTCAGAAACAATGAGGTTGTGTCTGATGTCTCTCAGCAGTCCTCAGTCAACGTGCTGCTGACAAACCTCATCAGGGGGAAGCTGCTTCCCTCGGCTCTCGTCTGGATAACTTCCAGACCTGCAGCGGCCAATCAGATCCCTCCTGAGTGTGTGGACAGGGTAACAGAAGTACGAGGCTTCACTGACGCCCAGAAGGAGGAGTACTTCAGGAGGAGATGGAGTGATGAAGACCTGTCCAGCAGAATCATCTCTCACATCAAGAGCTCCAGGAGCCTCCACATCATGTGTCTGATCCCAGTCTTCTGCTGGATCACTGCTGCAGTTCTGGACCACATGTTGACTACAGACCAGAGAGGAGAGCTGCCCCAGACCCTCACTGACATGTACTCACACTTCCTGCTGGTCCAGACCAAGAGGAAGAAGCAGAAGTATGAAGAGGGACATGAGACGAGTCCACAGCAGCTGACGGAGGCTGACAGGGAGGTTCTTCTGAAGCTGGGGAGGCTGGCGTTTGAACATCTGGAGAAAGGAGACATCATGTTCTACCAAGAAGACCTGCAGCGCTGTGGTCTTGTGTCACCGAGGCCTTGGTGCACTCAGGAGTTTGTACACAGATCTTCAAAAGAGAGAGAGTGATCTTGAGAAAACAGTCTACTGCTTTGTTCATCTGAGCATTCAGGAGTTTCTGGCTGCAGTCTACATGTTGCACTGTTACACCAACAGAGACACAGAGGTACTGAAGGACTTCCTGCAGAGAGACTATACAACAGCAGAGATCAGGATTACCCATCCCTGATGACTTCCTGAAGGAGCCATGGAGAAATCCCTCAAAGTGAAAATGGCCACCTGGACCTGTTTGTCCGCTTTCTCCACGGCCTCTCTCTGGAGTCCAACCAGAGACTGTTAGGAGGCCTGCTGGGTCGCACAGACAACAGACCAGAAACCATCCAGAGAGCCATCAGCAACCTGAAGGAGATGAGCAGTATCTCTCCTGACAGGAGCATCAACATCTTCCACTGTCTGACAGAGATGAAGGACCACTCAGTACATCAGGAGATCACAGAGTTCCTGAAGTCAGAGAACAGATCAGAGAAAACTCTCTGATCCACTGCTCTGCTCTGGCCTACATGCTGCAGATGTCAGAGGAGGTTCTGGATGAGTTGGACCTGGATCAGTACAACACATCATGAGGGACGACTGAGACTGATTCCAGCTGTGAGGAACTGCAGGAAGTTCAAGTAAGTCCAGATGTGATTAACTTTATAAACTAATGTGGATCAGGAGTTTAATTATTCAAATAAACACTATAACATTTCTGCTGTTTAAATACTGAGAGCAAAATAAACCAACACTGTTCTTCTATTTATTTATAATAATAGTTAAACTGAAGCGTTCCTCTCTTCATATTGAGTGATGGAGGCGACATGTCAAACACATGAAGGACTTAGAGGTTTCTCAGCATGTGATCACACCACACAGCAGGACTTACAGTTATCACAGAAACATGTTATTATTACTTTCTTTGCTTTTTTCTTTGCTTTTTAAGAAAATATTCACAAAGCATACATAACCAAATAAACACATCTAAGTACAAGATGAACTACATAACAGATGACAAATCAGAAGACATAATAAGATAATAGTATTAATAATATTACAAATGAAAGAATGGATACATTATGAATACATTATGAATACTCAGGTACACATTAATTATATTCACTGTATTGTTCTATACTGACCCATTCCTCCCACCTTTCCTCAAAGATATGCATTTGGTTTCTAATCTAGTTGTTTTCTCCGTTACATAGATTTCATTTACTAAGTTATTCCATTGTGAGTTTACTAAGTTATTATCTTTTAGACAATTCCTTGTCATTAGTTTGATGATGGCTTTTCTAATGACCAGAAATAGATAGGAATCTTTCTGTATCTCCTCTGGTGTTTCCCCAGTGATAGGGACAATGGGTTTTTGTTGAGAGAACAAGATATTGGACATTTCTCTTCAAACTGTTTCCCAGAAGTCTCCCAACACATCACAGGCCCAGAATATATGTGTCTGGTTTCTGCTCAGCGCATTCTCTCCAGCATTTTGAAGTGAGGGTTTGTTTGTGTTCACTTTGAATCTGGGGTGTCTTAAAGGATGGAGTTAAAAGCTTCATGTGTTTTCTTTCCAGTAGTTTGAGTTGGTTGTGTTATGAATGTTTCTGCACATTTGTTCCCAATCTGCTCTGGCATATTGCAGGATCATTCATTTCCCCATTTCTTTGTTACATTAATAATACTGTGTTCATCTTGATTTCTTAATTGTAATATTTGAACCATCTGAGTTAGAAATGTTGTTTCCACTCCAGGGTCATAAACTGTAAGCATGTATTTTATTAATGGCTTGATGTCTTGAAAAGATCTTTTTTTAAATGCCGGAAAGATAACTCCTCACTTGGAAGAATGTGAATAAATGGTATTTGAGTAAATCATATTGTAACGAAAGCTGTTCAAAGGACTTCACGTCTTTATCACCGAACATTTGTCCAAATGTCCTCAAGCCCTTAGAAGCCCATAGTTTCAACATGTGGTGGTCTTTGTTCAGTTTGTGAGGAGGGAAGTCTTGATCAGTTCATTTCTTTCAAGAAGATTACATCTTCATATCGTTTTTGATTACGACAGACTTCCCTCCAAACCTTAAGTGAAGCAACAACCCTTTTTTTAATGATTACTTTCTAGTAGTTTCTTTATCATTAAACACGTTTTGATCACAATGTGTTAGAGTTTAAAATCAGATCTATATCATTTCCCACCAATAACAGAGTTATGTCTTAATGCTGATATACTGGGAACATCTGATGCTATCAAGTTGAACATATTGAAACTTTATTGGTTTGTTAATTGTGTTTGTGTGCGCAATAAATGTTCAGATGCTCAGAGAAGCCAAAGCATCCTTCATCCATCATTCACATCCACATATTAACTAACATTTAAATATGTACATCTCTAATATTGTCAAGTGATTCATTTAATTTCTGTTTCTTTTGGTAACAGTCAGTGACAGCAGGAGCACAGACATGTGATCAGATCACACTGACAACTCATTACACTCTATTATCATATATTATTATATATTATATTAAATGGACTAACAGCAAAGGTCTATCAGAACATGTCAAATCTTTTTTCATCAAATGCTTGATGTTAATATAATGTTTCCTCTTTTTAACACATGTTGTAATATATGTTTTATTATAGACTTATGGCTGTCTATGGACTCTCAGAGCTGCTGTGAAGTCGTGGCCTCAGCTCTGAAGTCTGACCCCTCTCATCTGAGAGATCTGGACCTGAGAACCCTCTGATGATTCAGAAGTGGAGCTGCTGAGTTCTGGACTAAAGAGTCCAAACTGCAGACTGGAGGCTCTCAGGTCAGTTCACTGACTGCAGTTCATATTGATCTGTTTGTGTTTATGATTTTCTGAATTTGAACAAATACAATGTTATTTTTATTTGTTCCGTTTTTGCTAATGACTGAATATTGATCAGAGTAACAAGAGAAGGTGAATGTGTGAGGGAGAGAGTTTGAGCTTCCACAGACTCACTCTGTGCTCCATGAGTCAGTGGAGATGCTGTCAGTACTGATGAGCTGTGAGGGAGATGAAGGAGTTGTTCAACATCTGATCAAAGTTAAAGTTCCAGATTATCAGTGGATTGTTTCTGCATCATCTCTGACATTAAAACCCTGTTTCACTCTGAACAGATTATTAAACCTGGAGTTATTTCAAACAGGAACATTGTTTTCTAAAGTTACATCATGTTTTCTTTATTCAGACTGAGGAGCTGCATGTGTCAGAGATCAGCTGTCTGCTCTGATCTCAGCTCTGAAGTCCAACATCCATCTGAGAGATCTGGACCTGAGTAGAACGCTCTGCAGGATTCAGAGGAGCTGCTGAGAGATCTTCTGGAGAGTCCAGACTGCAGACTGGAGACCCTCAGGTCAGTAAGGGGTCTCTGCTGGTTCAGCAGTATTGTATGAAACACAGGGAGGTGTTTCTCTCACTGGGGAATCACAACAGATCAGTGATGTTACCCACTGACTGCAGGCTCTTTCATTCTTCCATCAACTATAGAAGGCCAGCTGAAAATGCAAAGCCACATTTAGTAAGTAATCAACTTTCCACCAGACATATGGGATTTGACAGAAGAGTGGAAAAGGTAGTCTGTTTTTGATGGGATGTTTTTAGCTCCTTGACTAATGACTGTTACTTCCTGTAATGCAGCTGAGAGCTGTGGCAGTCAGTCGTAGTGTTTGCAGAGAAGATATGATGGGATGTAAAGCATGAGATCAGTCAGGACTCTGAAGCTGACTCAAAGAACAAACACTTATTTTAAACTGGATCCATAACTGTTGGATTGTGTTCATCCCTACAGGATCAGAGATGAGACGATCAGAGCCAAGATCCAGAAGAACTGTGAGTACTGAATATCCTCCATTCATCAAGATATGAAACTCTTTCATGGAGCATGTCCTCAGAGGAAAACAACACTCTTGTTTCTCTCTCTTCATCATTTTGGCTGTTTCTCTTCACAACAACTGTCTATCAAAACAGTGACGCGTTCACTGACACTCTGTAAAATGTAAATAAACTCTGAAGAATAAAACACATGAAAACATCAACATTATAACCAGTTACAGTATTACCATCAAAATATACTTCAGTCAAAGTAGAAGTACTCAGATCTTGTACTTGAGTAAAAGTAGAAGTACCAGAGTGTAGGAATACTCTGTTACAGTAAAAGGCCTGCATTCAAATGTTACTCAATACAAGTAGAAAAGTATTAGCATCAAAATATAGTTAAAGTACCAAAAGTAGTCATTGTGCAGATTGGTCCATTTCAGAATAATATAAGTTTAAGATAAGTTTTATAATTATTGATCATATCAGGTATTAAATACATGTAGTGGAGTAAAAGTACACCATGTACCTCTGAACTGTAGTGGAGTAGAAGTACAAAGTAGCATAAAATGGAAATACTCAGGAAAGGTACAAGTACCTCAACATTGTACTTAAGTGTGGAGGCGTGTGGCGCAGTGGTAGAGCGTTGGTGTTCGGATCAAGGGAGCACAGGTTCAAACCCCACTGCAGTCAGCATGTCGTTGTGTCCCTGAGACACTTCACCCCAAATGGCTCCTGTGGGGATTGCCCACAGTATTGAGTATGTTAGTCACTTTGGATAAAAGCGTCTAACAAGTGACATGTAATGTAAAAGTACAGTGCTTGAGTAAATGTACTTAGTTCCTCTCCTGATCTGTAAAGCTCTCCCAACATATGCAGGTTAGCATCCGGCAGCTTCTATGTGCTGGGGACCCGTACTGTACATTTCTCTCATCACACTTTGGGCTCCTCAACATGTGTGGGTTCCCAGCAGGACTCTCTGAGCTGCAGACACATTCTTTCTGTGACTTTGTTCCAGATATTTGGAGCATAATAACTGAAGCTGTTTCTCCATGTTCAGGAACTCCCATCCCCCGAGTCCTGCGGCAGGAAGCGCTCCTTCTCTCCAAGAACTCCTGGACCCTGCAAGCTGTCCAGAACCAGAGTCCCAGTGAGGAGTCCAGCCAGTCCACCTCTCAGAGTTAAACTAAACTACAACATTATTAAAGATCATGTTGAAAGTTAAAAAAGGATGCTTTCAGACTGAATCCAGAAGTTTCTCAAGCTGCAGTCAAAGCAGGTCATTTGAGGAATATATAAAACAATTATAAAACTGTAATAAGAATTACTCTGAATACTTTCTTTGGACATTTTATTTACATTTTTTTAAACAAATATTTCAAATGTTTCTGACTTTCTATCCGAGTGCTTTTCTCATGAATTAACGACTTCATTTCATTTCCATCTTTATTTCGAACAGATTAAAAAACAAATAAATAACAAATGTGAAAAGCAGAATACCGTATTGTTAGAATACAGTATTTATCAATATTCAATTAATAATAATAATAAATCATATGTGTCCGAAAGGGAGCGGGAGGAAGCAAATGCTTATTAATTCCCACCCCTTACTTACCGCTGATCAATGATTATCCTTTAAATCATTTCTGCAAGTTATTCCTACTTACATATTTACATTTATACATACATTTACAATCATTTCTCATCTTCAATCACCTTAAATCATTCTCATAGTTTTCCAAGAAAGTGTTTCTGTACATCCTTTTAAAGTGAATTATATTTGTGCTTTGTTTGAACTCCTGCTCCAAACCGTTCCATCAAATCACCCCACAGATTGTTCTACTCATACTTCTCACAGTTGTTCTGACCTTGAGTTGTTTCAAATGTAGATTTCCTCTCAAATTATACCCGCCCTCTCTGTCTATGAACAATGTTTGTAATTTCCTAGGAAGTAGATTATGTCTTGCTCTGTACATGATTTGTGCCGTTTTAAATGTAACCAGATCAGTAAACTTCAGTGTGTGTGACTTCAAGAATAATGAATGAGTGTGTTCAAGATATCCAACATTATTGATTATTCTTATAGCCCTTTTTTGTAATGTGCATAACGGCTGTAGGTTGGTTTTGTAAGTGTTTCCCCAAATCTCCACACAGTAACTCAGACATGGCAATATGAGTGTATTATACAGAGCATAATGACTTGTAGTCCAGAATGTGTCTTGCTTTCCCCAATATTGCGATAGTCTTAGCCAGTTTAGCTTTTACATGATTGATATGAGGTTTCCAGCTGATCTTGTGCTCTCAAACCACCAAGGAACTTCATTTCATATACTCTTTCTATGTTTATGTTATCTAGTATTAATTGCACCTGAGGATTTGTTTTATGTTTTCCAAATAGCATAATATTTGTTTTGCTTAATTTAATGTTAATTTGTTCTAAATCTTTTTTTTTTCTTGTGTATTTCATAAACAGGATATTTGATTTTTTTATAATAAATATTATTTTCTCAGCTCTGTGATAAAAAAACACATTTTTAAAATAAATATCCCACTTCTTGTACTTATATCCTGCTTGATGAGTCAGCAGTAAAGCAGCCAGGCGTTAACGGTCAGCTGGCATGTGTATCTGTTCATTGGCTCATATGTGTAGCATGTTTAATGGCAGTGTGTTGAAAATGGCTGACAGGTGAATATGTCAGATCTCTGTGTGTTACTCAGAGAACCGTGTGCAGTGTTTTAGAAAGTGCAGAGTTGAATTGCAGATTGTGTGCAGAGCTGAAAATGTGTTTAGAGTTCTGTTTGATTTGATCCAGCCAGTTCTGCCACAGCAAAGCATAAGGGCTCAGAGCTTGGACCTATTGTGTTCACATTATATACGCTTCCTTTAGGCAATAAGGAATCACTCGGGACATTTTCATTGTTATGCGGATGATACTCAATTATACACAATGTAGACAAAAGTATTGGAGCACCTACACATTAGAGAGATACCGCAGGTCCTTCCTTCCTGCAGCGGTCAGACTATATAACCACCACGACCCCTAGTAGACCCCCCACACAACAACACAGACTATAACACCTATTAATTTCTTTTTTTAATCTTTAAACTTTTTGTATGCATGCTTTAGGTAACATGAAGCTGTCTCTGGCTCTTTCTGCTGTAACAATGTACATGTATCCTCTGGGACTAATAAAGGGATTCTGATTCTGATTACACCTCCAGGAGCTTTCAGGACATCCCATTCCAAACTCTTAGGCATTCATTTGAAGTTGGTCCCCCTTTGCAGCTATAACAGCTTCCACTCTTCTGGGAAGGCTTTCTACAGATCTTGGAGTGTGTCTGTGGGAAGCCCTTTCATCCAGAAGAGCATTAGTGAGGTCACACACTGATGCTGGACGAGAGGCTGGCTCTCCGATCTATTAAAAATATTTTAAACATAGTATATGTAGTATACAACGTCATTCAAACTAGCTGCACCTTTACCAGCTTTGAGAACACTTTAATGATCAATCATTATAAAACATATATATATATATTCTGAAGTGGATCAATCTGCACAATGAATACTTTTACTTGTGGTACTTTAACTATATTTTGATGCTAATACTTTTACTTTTACTTGTAACCGAGTATTCCTACACTCTGGTACTTCTACTTTTACTCAAGTACAAGATCTGTGTACTTCTACTTTTCTCAAGTACAATATCTGAGTACTTCTACTTTACTCAAGTACAAGATCTGTGTACTTCTACTTTACTCAAGTACAAGATCTGTGTCCTTCTACTTTTCTCAAGTACAAGATCTGAGTACTTCTACTTTACTCAAGTACAAGATCTGAGTACTTCTACTTTTACTCAAGTACAAGATCTGTGTACTTCTACTTTACTCAAGTACAAGATCTGAGTACTTCTACTTTACTCAAGTACAAGATCTGTGTACTTCTACTTTTACTCAAGTACAATATCTGTGTACTTCTACTTTTACTCAAGTACAAGATCTGTGTACTTCTACTTTACTCAAGTACAAGATCTGAGTACTTCTACTTTACTCAAGTACAAGATCTGAGTACTTCTACTTTACTCAAGTACAAGATCTGAGTACTTCTACTTTTACTCAAGTACAATATCTGTGTACTTCTACTTTTACTCAAGTACAATATCTGTGTACTTCTACTTTTACTCAAGTACAAGATCTGTGTACTTCTACTTTACTCAAGTACAAGATCTGAGTACTTCTTCTACCTCTGATAGTAGAAAATGAATGAATACTCAGCTTTGTGTTGTACCCACCATAACCACAAGATGGCGGTAGTGACACCGACTGTAAAATAACACCACAAATGAATGCCTTATTCTACATGACCTTATTCTACAAGTACTAAGCCATTAGTTAAGTTTGTCCTCAATAACCCTCTAATGAGAGCTTATTTATTGTAAGTAAGGACGTTGTTGTGCATGAGTTAGGGTCTTAATATGCTCAATATGGGCCTAATAACTCTCATAATAACACCTAACAAATATGGTCTATTCTTATGTAACAAGACATGAAACTACAAGTGTTAATTGTGTCAAAATAACTCAAAATGAGGTTTTCTAACTCAGAATAAGTTCCCTATTTTAAAGTGAAGTCTTGTTCATAACTAATAAGCTAGTAGTTTGACTCTAATGTGTAAATGAACAACTAGTTGATGGTGAATATGTGTACCTTAATCTAAAGTGTTACCTGAACTTTTTAAGAAAAATGAAGAGAAATTACACATAAAAGAGTTCTAATAACAAGTTTCTATCGTATTTTAAGATATGTGTACACACTCCTGTGAAGTCAAACTGCATGTCCTTTTATCATATAGAGTGATGATAATAACATTTCATATTTAATAATATTTGAACTTTTATACAAGTGGTTTTATAGGAAAATCCCTCTGAATGATCAAAGTGGCAGTGCATTGAGTCACATTGATTTTAGTCGCATAATTGTCACTTTACGCTGATATTTGAATAACCACCATGGATGTTTTGAAAAATTCTCATTTATTTATATTCCGTGGTAGTTGTGCTACATTGGCAGCTTATAAAACCTAAATAGGATGCTGTAGACTGAAAAACAACCCTTTATTAATCAGAATTCATCGTCTAATTAACACCAAAAATGAATTTTCCATCTCTCTGCAGCCATGTTTGGGGACAATCACCATTTTTATATTTCTTATTGAAAATCACAAAAAATCTGCATTAATTTCCTCTCGTTCGGCTTTCATATTGTTATTGAGCAGCATAAAATAAATGTGCCACACCGTCGGGGGTCCAGAGGGAATGATTTCTGACAGAAACTTGACTATTGCCCACGAAGCCACAACTGTAAACTAATCAGTTTTATAATGTTACTTTCATACTGTGTGTGTGTGTGTGGTGTGTGTGTGTGTGTGTGTGTGTGTGTGTGTGTGTGTGTGTGTGTGTGTGTGTGTGTGTGTGTGTGTGTGTTGTGTGTGTGTGTGTGGTGTTTCCTCCCATTTCTCTGTTTGACCGGTGCTTCTGCTGCATTTTTAATCTAAAGTTAGATCAAGTTTATTGTCACAATAGAAGCTTAAAGTACGGTGGCCGACGGGAGCGAACGCGCTACTACGGCCCAAAACATTTCCATCAGGAGGAACGCTCTGCAGTTTCAGAAACGATGCAAATATAAAAACACAAATGTGCCAAAACATGTGCAAAGAAATGAAGAAACATGATCACCAAGGAAACGCTGCAAAAAGCTCAAAACACAACGGAAACCAGGGGACACTAAAGAGTGACGCACACAGCTGGGAGACCAGGGGACACTAAAGAGTGACGCACACAGCTGGGAGACCAGGGACACTAAAGAGTGACGCACACAGCTGGGAGACCAGGGGAAACTAAAGAGTGACGCTCACAGCTGGGAGACCAGGGGACACTAAAGAGTGACGCACACAGCTGGAGACCAGGGGACACTAAAGAGTGACGCACACAGATGGGAGACCAGGGGACACTAAAGAGTGACGCACACAGCTGGGAGACCAGGGGACACTAAAGAGTGACGCACACAGCTGGGAGCTCAGGGGACACTAAAGAGTGACGCACACAGCTGGGAGACCAGGGACACTAAAGAGTGACGCACACAGCTGGGAGACCAGGGGACACTAAAGAGTGACGCTCACAGCTGGGAGACCAGGGGACACTAAAGAGTGACGCACACAGCTGGGAGACCAGGGGACACTAAAGAGTGACGCACACAGATGGGAGACCAGGGGACACTAAAGAGTGACGCACACAGCTGGGAGACCAGGGGACACTAAAGAGTGACGCACACAGCTGGGAGCTCAGGGGACACTAAAGAGTGACGCACACAGCTGGGAGCTCAGGGGACACTAAAGAGTGACGCACACAGCTGGGAGACCAGGGGACACTAAGAGAGTGACACACACAGCTGGGAGACCAGGGGACACTAAAGAGTGACGCACACAGCTGGGAGACCAGGGGACACTAAAGAGTGACGCACACAGCTGGGAGACCAGGGGACACTAAAAAGTGACGCACACAGCTGGGAGACCAGGGGACACTAAAGGGTGACGCACACAGCTGGGAGACCAGGGGACACTAAAGGATGACGCACACAGCTGGGAGACCAGGGGACACTAAAGGGTGACGCACACAGCTGGGAGACCAGGGGACACTAAAGAGTGACGCACACAGCTGGGAGACCAGGGGACACTAAAGAGTGACAACTGTCTCTGTTGTTGGAAACTTACCTAAAATGTTTGATGGTCTTATTTTAACAATGTGATCACATGACTCCTTCTGTTGTTACTGCAGATCTGCTGTAAGCTCGCTAGCTAACGTAGCTAACCTAGTCATTTCAGATATCCTGACAAACACTGACAGTTATGAGACAGACTCACTCTGAGACAGAGACGATGGGTGTTTCTCAATCGCGAGTACGCTTGCTTGGTAGCACATGTCTGCCGAGCATCTTGCTTCAGAAGCGAGTCAAGAATACTTCCTGGCATTCGGAAAACGAAGTGTGGAACAGGCTAGCAAGTGTGCAGGTGTGCGTCATATGAGAGGCCACAGATTTGGGGAAATTGGTCCGTGCGCAAAGCATTGTGGGGATTTTAAGACCGCAAAGTTTACTCATGTGCAGACTCGATATTTCTCCAAACGGAGTACGCCGGGCTCGGTAGATTTCCAAGTATACTAGAGATTGGAACAGTACTTCGGCGGCACTCGATGACGTAGTATGCTTGAAATAGTGGCTCTGAAGCAGCTTTACTCGCGATTGAGAAACACCCAGTTGTTCAGCTTTATAATCCTGAACGTCACTAAGCGCTCCGTCTGAGCTGTGTGCGGTCACTCTTTAGTGTCCCCTGGTCTCCCAGCTGTGTGCGTCACTCTTTAGTGTCCCCTGGTCTCCCAGCTGTGTGCGTCAATTTTTTAGTGTCCCCAGGTCTCCCAGCTGTGTGTGTCACTTTTTAGTGTCCCCTGGTCTCCCAGCTGTGTGCGTCACTCTTTAGTGTCCCCTGGTCTCCAGCTGTGTGCGTCACTCTTTAGTGTCCCCTGGTCTCCCAGCTATGTGCGTCAAATGTTAGTGTCCCCTGGTCTCCCAGCTGTGTGCGTCACCTTTTAGTGTCCCCTGGTCTCCCAGCTGTGTGTGTCACATTTTAGTGTCCCCTGGTCTCCCAGCTGTGTGTGTCACTTTTTAGTGTCCCCTGGTCTCCCAGCTGTGTGCGTCACCTTTTAGTGTCCCCTGGTCTCCCAGCTGTGTGCGTCACCTTTTAGTGTCCCCTGGTCTCCCAGCTGTGTGCGTCACTCTTTAGTGTCCCCTGGTCTCCCAGCTGTGTGCGTCACCTTTTAGTGTCCCCTGGTCTCCCAGCTGTGTGCGTCACTTTTTAGTGTCCCCTGGTCTCAAAGTATGAGCAGAGCAGTGTGTACATAGGCCCTGTACGACATGCAGAGAACAGATCAAATCCCCTGACAGAATCACACACTTTGGTGATATCCTCTTCTGATAATGTTTCATTTTTTAGCAGCAAAGTAACATTACTCAAAGTATGTCAGACCCAACTCATTTACAGTATGTTTTGCATCTCCTCAACAATGGTCTGTATCATTGAGTAGAAAAAAACTGTCCCTACAATTTCAGGTAGATTAACACACATTTGTAAGACAAGTTTACAATGAAGCACAAAAACCCTCTTTGTATTCAGCGAGCTGCCACACAAAGTACAGCTTAACATGCTAACCTTTGGTGGAGAGCTACAGTTTGCTAACTTCATTTCAACACAAAACCTCTAATGGCATTACATTGACAATTTTAAACAAAACTTAACTCTCTCAACTTGTAAGATAACGTTAAGTTAACTTACCCTTAAATAACTACATCACCTTTTTCAGGGGAAACAAAAACTGCAGAAAACGTTAGCTGCTAACTGTTGATAGCTAAGACAGCTAGCCTCCTAGCAACGTAATATTAAGTTAACATTAACGTAACGTTGTAAGAAAGCAAAACGAACCTTCGAGAAAGCTTTTACTCTCAGACTTGGTGAAATTGTGTAGTGTTGCTTACCTCCAGAAGGACTTTTAGCGCGTTTCCCAGTAGACAGAGCTGTCAGAGCGGTGCCTCTCAGAAGAGCAGCCTCTGGGCGGAGTCACAGAAACGCTCAACTGATCTTCTTCACTCCTTGACCGTTGTGCCGTTAGTGCAGTGTTTCTCAAAGTGTGGGGCGCGGAGATGTGATAGGTGGGTCGCGAATGGACGCAATGAACGGGAGATTTTTTTTTTTTTTTAAACTTTTTTTTTTTTTTAATTTTTTTTTTTTAATACATTTTTTGGACCTCAGGCCGGAATCGAACCTGGGTCCTTGCGGGCGGTAGTGGACTGTTACAGCCGGAGACTCGCAACGGCGGTGGACTTTCACAGCGCCGGAGCCTCGCAACGGCGGGTGTTTTTCGGCGGCGGATGTGGTACCAGCGCAGCGGCGCTGTGAAAGTCCACGCCTATGCCAACGACAGCAGCCCACCGACAGCAGCGGGCCACCGGGAAAAGTCCCGAATCTCCCGATGGCCAATCCGAGCCTGCTCACACACACACATCTGAAACCAAAATCATTTACAGACATGTGTAAAAATCTCTCACACACACACACAACAGCATTGCAGTCGGGAAGAAAAGCAATGTGTTTATCTATTTAATATAGCCTAGTTGTAAAAAATAAAGTAAGAAATCATTCCAATGTGGACTGCAGGACAGTAAAAAAAAAAAAGAACAGTTTAAAAGGGGAGTGATTAGTAAAATATGCATAAATAAAAGAAAGAATGCTAACTAGGTAACATAAGATAAGAATAAACCAGGTGAGAGCTGTATCCATCAATTCATGCTGTGCTCAAAGTGCACCAGATTGATGCATTTCACTTCAACATTTAAAAAAACATCTTCCCGGGGGTGCATGCCCCGGACCCCTCTAGGAAGCTGAGGTCCACCCCCAAATAAACAGGTTAAAATAATTTAATTGCATACATTTTCTTTTAGTAAACACTGAAAAGGGGTCCCACAGACCCAAATAGCAAACGAAGGTTAAAGGTAAGCATATCATAATGTTAAAATGTGCTAAATATATACACAGCAAAAAACAAAAAAAAGAGAGAGTAAAAGTAGCTCACGACTTGTTTTATTTTTTTTAAGTAGCTCTCATCCTAAAAAAGGTTGGAGACCCCTGTTATAGAACGATACATTTGACAATTTTAAGCTTGGCCTACCATTTTATTGGAGCGATGAGGAACAGGTGGGCTTGAAAAGGCCCACCTGTTCAAAGTGGGAATGACAGAAAAGTTTGAGAACCACTGCGTTAGTGCCAGTCAAAACATACTGCTTTGTTTCAACCACTGCCGTCTCGCCGTCCCCCGCCCTCTCTGTCTGTCTGTGTCTGTTTCAGTTTAGCCAGCAAGACTGCTGGTAGACCAGCATAAATACCAGCTTCACCAGCATCCAGCTTAACTACCAGCTAAAACCAGCATAGACCAGCATGACATCCATGCTGGTCTATGCTGGTTTAGCTGACCAGGCTGGTCTTGAACAGCCAGAACAGCTTGTCCAGCCTGGTAAACCAACTAAACCAGCCTAACACCAGCTAAAACCAGCTAAAACCAGCTAAAACCAGCAACCATCTTAAGCTGGTCTATAGCTGTTTTTTTCAGCAGGTGGGGAGGACCAGGGAACTAAAGAGTGACGCACACAGCTGGGAGACTAGGGGACACTAAAAGGTGACAACTGTCTCTGTTGTTGGAAACGTACCTAAAATGTTTTATGGTCTTTCAGGGTTGCCAACTCTCATGCATCTGGCGTGTGACACACGCTTCACTCTCAATCTCACGCTCTCACGCTGTCCAAACTATTCTCACGCCAAAAACAAGAATACGAAGACTAGAAACGGTTTTGAAAACTTTTGTAGTGATTGTCTTCTCAATAGAACATCTTTGATAATGTCTTCTGGCCAATCAGAATCACGATAACGGCGTGGTGTTGTTGCAGGAAGTCCCGACGGAGAATACTTTTGCGGTAGTACATCTCTATACATCGATACAACATTACGTGTTGATAGAAATCAACACGTAATGAAATAAGACCCACGGTTTGATGATAGGTGTGTGGGCTGTCTTTCATTTTGACACACAGAACAATGGGGGCTATCCACCCTTATCCACAATGTAAGTAATTCTCACAGCCTCTCCCTCTTCTCTGTGAGGAGCAGCAGGTTCAGCTTTCAGAACAAAGTCACAAAAAACTAAAATGCCATTCATTTTTTTAAATATGTCGTGTAGTAATAGATTTATTTATTTTTCTTCTCAAGAGAGTACCAGAATGTGTA
>JAAOOA010000167.1:565000-585794 GCA_012861695.1 Trematomus loennbergii | reverse complement strand
GTCTTTGTGTTTCAGTCAGAGGAGAAGAGTGAGGAACAACCATGTGTGTGTGTGTGTTGTGGGTGTGTGTGTGTGTGTGTGTGTGTGTGTGTGTGTGTGTGTGTGTGTGGTGTGTGTGTGTGTGTGTGTGTGTGTGTGTGTGTGTGTACAGTATGTGTGTGGGTGTGTGTGTGTGTGTGTGTGTGTGTGTGTGTGTGTGTGTGTGTGTGTGTGTGTGTGTGTGTACCTCTTCTTTGAGTTTTTTCTCAGTTCCTTCCTCTCTTCCTCTCTTCTCCTCCTGGAGCTTCTTCTCAAACTGAGATTTAAAGAGAGATGAAGACATTTGAACTTTATTTAGTTAACAAAACGTGTGTGTGTGTGTGTGTGTGTGTGTGTGTGTGTGGTGTGTGTTGTGTGTGTGTGTGTGTGTGTGTGTTGTGTGTGTGTGTGTGTAAACCTTGCTCTCCATCTCTCTCTTGAGGTCCTTCAGTGCTTCCTCTCCTCTGTTCTTCTCCACCAGCAGCTTGTTGTACTGAGGAGAGAAGCAGAGGAACAGTAATGTAGGATGAGAGCTTCAGCCAGATGAGAGGTGAGAGAATGAACTCATGATGATAATGTCCGGATGAATCAGCTGATGTTTCAGATATTAGGCTGAAGTTTTATCTCTGAGTTCACAGGAAGTAATCACAGGAGGAAAAGTAATCTATTACACCAGCAAACATCAACACAGTGATGACTGAGAAATACGTTAGAGAGAAAACAGCACACTGACAGTGGATCATTGTGTGTGTGTGTGTTGTGTGTGTGTGTGTGTATGTGTGTGTGTGTGTGTGTGTGTGTGTGTGTGTGTGTGTGTGTGTGTGTGTGTGTGTGTGTGTGTGTGTGTGTGTGTGTGTGGTGTGTGTACCTCTCTCTGCAGCTGGATCTTCTCCTTTCTCTGGGTATCCAGTTCACTCTTTGTCTCCTTCAGCTCTTCTCAATCTTCCAGAGGTCAGTTTGTTTTTGGTCTGCTTGCTGACAAACACACAGATGTTGATGTCAATTGTTTCCTTTGATTAAAATCAGACACAAAATGCATTTACATTTATTTTGAAATGTGCCTAATTGGACTTTATGAAAGTTTTTTAAAAAACAATAGCTTTCAAAGTCGATTAAACTGGTTGCTTTATTTTAATTTTAAAATATGTTGACTTTTTTGCTGCCAAATTTGATACACATTTAAATAAATAAGCTTGAGGTAAAATGAAGCATTACTTATGACATTAAACTTAAAATAAACTAATAGGATTAAAATAATCATTGTCAAGATAAAAGATGAACCTCTTTATCTTTGTCTTCATCTCCTTCATCTCCTTCTTCATCTCCTCCTTCTTCTCCTCCTTCATCTCCTCCTTCATCTCCTCTTCCCTCCTCTTCTCCTCCTTCATCTCCTCTTCAGCTCCTCTTCCCTCCTCCTCCTCTCCTCTCCTCCTCTCTGCAGATCAGCCTGTAGTCTCTCCACCTGAGAGGAGACACAGACAGAAAGAGAGACCTTCAGATAAACTCTTTAGAGCTGGACTTTCAGACGGAGACAGTCACAGAGCTGTCTTTGTGTTTCAGTCAGAGAGAAGAGTGAGGAACAACCAGTGTGTGTGTGTGTGTGTGTGTGTGTGTGTGTGTGTGTGTGTGTGTGTGTGTGTGTGTGTGTTTTTGTGTGTGTGTGTGTGTGTGTGTGTGTCAGTGGCGAACCGTCCGGGCCTTCAGGTATTCAGAGAATACAGAGAATTCAGAGAGAGAATGTTTTTTTTTAACCATGAATACACATATGAAGACATGAGTACTAAATTACAGCATGTTACAGCATGTATCTCAGCACCACTCCATCCTCCCAGCTCCCCACTCAGTCCCTCATCAACTGCCTGCATAACATCAAAATGGATGTCTTCTAACTACCTTAAGCTGAACAGCAATAAACAGAGCTCATGGTTGTGGCACCCAAGGCCCTGCTCCAGAAGGTTGTGACTTCATCCTCGAGGTCGACGGCGGCTCCATCTCCCCATCTCCTGAAGCCCGCAACCTGGATGTCATCCTTGACTCCACCCTTTCCTTCCATTCCCACGTCAAATCTGTGACCAAATCGGCCTTTTTCCACCTAAGGAACTTGCCAGACTCCGACCATCACTCTCGGAGTCGGTTGCCGAAACCCTAGTACATGCATTTGTCACCACCCGCTTGGACTACTGCAATGGTGTCCTGTTCGGGGTTCCCAACAAAAACCTGGACAGGCTCCAGTATGTCCAAAACTGTGCTGCTAGGGTACTCACACACACAAAGCCGTGGCAGCACATCACTCCCACCCTCATCCACCTACACTGGTTGCCGGTCAAGTTCCGTATATCCTACAAAGTACTCCTCCTTACCTACAAGTCCCTCCATGCCCTTGCCCCCCAGTACTTATCGGACATCCTTCACCCACATGCCCCACCCCGGAACCTGCGGTCCTCAGACTCTGGCCTGCTTACCACCCCCCGCACCAAACTGCGAACCTTCGGGGACAGAGCCTACAGTGCGGCAGCCCCCACCCTCTGGAACGCTCTCCCTGCGGAGATTCGCAACATCCCCACCAGAGATGGGGTCGTTACTAAAAAAAGTTATATATTACATATTACATATTACTTTAAAAAAAAGTAATATATTACACTACTTCGTTACTCTCTACATAAAGTAACTCGTTACTTTACTCGTTACTTTACTCGCAGGGCCGGCCCGCCCCTCCCTGCAGGCAGATCACGCAGACTGCTAAAGTTTCAAATGTTCTCTTTAGTTCAGTTTCATTGTCGCATAAGACTGATCCAGATAGCTCTGACTATGGCTGTCCTCTGTCTCCTGCTATCTGTATTTTGCGCAGTATATCTCTGAACAATGCGATGGTGATTCCACTGTGCAAATGGGCAACATTACCTCTACTATGAAGGATGCTACAAGCCTGTCCATCTCTGCTTTGGTTACCGGTAATTTTTGCTGCTTCGGAGTCGGCGGCAGCGCACTCACAACATCCTCACTCTGGGTTCGGGGTCCTTAGCTATTAGCTTCACCTTAGCATGTGTTCTTTGCAGGTGTTTGTTGAGGTTTGACGTGGTGTTTGCAGCAGTGGATAACAGCTTCTGGCCTGGACACAGTTTGCACCTCACCGTCACATTCCTGTCTATTCTTCGAACAAACTCAAAATAATGGGCATACCTCCACCCCTCGAAAGTTATCGCTGACTCAGCCATGTTTATGCAGCACTGCACGTGAGATGTGGACGCGCTAATCGCGCAGATTACGTACATAGAAACCTGCGGCGGAAACCCCTCTTGTCTGTCAGTGTGATTATGACTGATTTTATAAAAGTAACGAAGTAACGCGTGTCGGGGTAATGTTAGTAACTGTAGTGTGATTACAGAATTATAAAAGTAACGCGTTACACTACTCCGTTACCGACAAAAGTAAATTATTACAGTAACGCGTTACTTTGTAACGGGTGGGTTGGGTGGAATGCGTGACACCCAACTCTGATCCCCACACTCGACGCCTTCAAAAGGGCCCTCAAGTCCCATCTGTTTGCCAAGGCTTTCGGCCCCTAATCGATCTGTTGTTTTGTCTGTCTGACTTTTGTTTTGTTATGTTTGTTTTTTGCTATATTACTTGTAAAGCGACCTTGGGTGAAAGGCGCTATATAAATGCAAGCTATTATTATTATTATGAGGTAATTCTCTAAACATAAATACAGAGCAAGGTGGATCTTTATTTCAGATGCTACTGAGATAAAGTCAATGTAATAAAGTAACATGGTGTTCTTTGATCCATTCAGTGTCTGGCTCTGTCACTGCTGATTTGTTTGGGTTTTCCCCAAAAGGATTTCTGTTTTACAATAAATACATAAGGAATAAGATGAAGACATGAACCTCTTTGTTCTTGTTCTCCAGATCTCCCTTCAGCCTCTGCAGCTGGTTCTGGTTCCCCTGTTTCTCTTCACGGAGATCCTGCAGCTCAGACTGTTTAGATTGAAAGAACAGCGAGAAGATGAGGAGAGATAGATGAGACACGTATTAATTCACATATAATGCACTGTAGTTTTGACCTTATCTACACTATGGACGACATTTAAGGTGACTTTAAACAGAAATAAATGATTTATATAATATAAAGTGGAGATGAACCTCTCTCTTCTTGGCCTCTTTCAGAGTCTGGTCTTTTTTCTCAGCTTCCTCAAGCAGCTGCTGCTTTGATTTCTTCTTCTGTGAAAGAGTGACAATGTTTTAAGTGAACACTAATGAAGATTCTTCACAATAAGACATATTTTTCTAGCATCTCTGGCAGAGCCTGTATCTTCTTTCAATCATTTTACTGAGATCAACTTTAGTTTTTAAAAGCAGTGGTGTGTGTCTTTACCAGATGTACTATTTCTCATCTTCATCTTTAGAGAAGTTATGTTCTGCTTTATCAACTTCATCCATATTGTTTCTCTCTGTCCCTGTGTGAAATAAAATCAAGATATTAAATACAATAAGTTGCACCTATATATGCGATATTTCAGTCTAAAATTTGCTATACAATTGGGGGACAATGTAAAAATAATCCACCATATTTATTGATCAACATGTGATCCGTTAAATTACTGACCTTGCGATGTGTTTCAAAGATGGCATATACAAATCAACAAGAAGCATCATTTATTTTCCTTCACATGACAAACGTTTAAATAACACAATATGAATGTTCAAAATAATGTATATGCATGCAGTATTATCATAAGCTTAATGCATTATATATATATAAACACATCCAATATATCATTTGCTCACCTGTCTTGGTTTGTCTCCATTTCCAGACAAAAAGGACAGCAGCGATCACTAACATGAATCCAAACACCCGCTAACAGCAAAAGAAACAGAACAGCTGGAAGGAACTATGAAGAAATCATCTGAAATAATAAATGAGAAAACAACATTTAAACAAAACTGGACTTCATGTGAGACAGAATCATTGCAGGTGAAATTGTATTTTGTAGTCTACCTGAAATGCTGAAGTGCATCTGAGTGGTGCGGGTGGTGTTGTGGTGCTGGACTGCAGGTGAAGCTGCTGCTGGTCTCTTCTCCACAGTCACTCTGCTGCTGACAGTATAGAGGTCATCAGGACCTCTGACTGTCTCTGGAGGTCCAGCAGAGAGGAGCTTTCCCTCAGCGTCCAGCCACAACACCTCAGGCTCCGGATACCAGCCTGCAGACTCACACTGCAGCACCACTCCTCGCTCTGACCGTCCAGCCCTGATAAACTGATGACAGGCGGAGAGGAAGGACCTGAAGCTGAACAGAAGAGAAACGTTTATAACAGCAGTGTCAGTGGGAGCAAAATACTGACACTTTGGACACTAATTAACAATCTAAAAAATTAGCAAATTGATATGTCTGCAAAGCCAATAACAGAACATTTGAATTTGCACATTCATGTGTAAATGCATTATATTTAACTGGATTGAATTTTACACATCTTTAAAATCTCTCTGCCAAGAGTCAAGCCTTTACGTAGCTTTACATTATGATTATGTAGCATGATTTTTTATTAATTAAATGTTTTCTTTATTATTCAGCTTCCACGTCTTCAGTTGCTTGACTAAGGTTACCGCTTAATTGTCAATACTATTGAACTTTATTTTGAAATGAAATTGGTTTATGTACCCTGTACTGAGTAGTTTAAAACCATAGAAATCAAGTACCTGACAATAATGTTGCCAATAAGCTTTCTAAATAAATTCAGTTTTGCAAATAGTCCTTGTACAGATAGTGAAATACTGAAATGTTGGTAACCATGACTAACACAGACTGGTTGCCGTTAGGTCTTTATAAAAGTTATGAAAGATAAATACTGCATCCTTGACAAAGCATACACCAAACTCCACCATGAACACAAATTGTGAGGGTACTTACCAAAACTAGTTTAACAAACGAATGTTTTATACTTTAGAGGAATATCACATGTATACGTTCCCAGATCAGAGAGTTGTACTTCGGAGAGTTTCAGTGAAATGTTCCCATGCTTCAGCTCATCTCTGAACAGCGAGGTTCTCCCTTTGTAGGAAGGATTTCTGGTCTTTTGGAGGTCCTGACCAGCACGCAACACGTTGACAAATATTGGGTATAAGTCGGATCTCGTCCACTCCAACGTGTCTGCAGTAACATCCATCTCAGGCTCCAGGTGACACGGCAAAATCACGTCATGTCCAAGTTTTGCCACTATAGGCTGAGGAGGACCGATTAACTGAGACTGACCTGGAGAGAAATGGATGTGTTTTAATAAAGTTTTGTTTATTTTTAACATTTAAAAAGCATTGGTCAAAGCTGTTGAGATAAAGGTTAAGACCCTATTGGTGAGCTTTACTAAAGCGTATCCTGCTTAATCGTCTTTTTAACTTGAGTGGGACCATAGTTTACTAAATGAACATCATGCTGTATTGGCAACAAATTATAATTGATGATACATCTTTTATTTTTAACGACTGGCATTTAACGATACATAAATTGGTGACCCCTGTGAGGCAGAAAACTTGTATAGTTATCAAACAATAAGATGTACTTTAGAACCGGCTGTGTTGTTACACCTTGTATAAGAGACTGAGTGGGGTAAATCCTCTCTTAAAGCCCCAAAACTGCATGTATTATTATGGGACAGGTTTAATCATTGATAAAATATGCTGTATATAAGGAGAGAGACCCTTTGCCTATTTATTAAATGTATTAAAGAGAGACCTTGTAAAGTTTAAAAACATGAATGCCACCATTTTTAACTGTAACTAAAGCAGTTTGTCGCTTTTAGAACAATACAATCATATAATGCTGTGGGAGAGACCTTTCAATCACAAGGAAGCCAGAAGCATAGCCTGCTTTTCCGTCTATTTTATTGTATATTAGACCATAATGAACATTATACTGAATTAAAGAAAACCTAAAACTATCATTTCAGACAATAAAGTAATTAGGAAAATGTTCACCGAGTAATAAATCAAGTGAGAAATAGGCTCATATTTTAAAAGACTTATATACAATCAGAATTGTTACTATTGCATTAAAGCACCCCAACTTTATCGCATCCTGTTCACTTTCCTATGCAAGCAAACGGTATGAAAACACATTCACTTTGAGTGGCCAAGTACATTTGTATCTTGGCTTCACTTCGAGTTCAAATCTTATTAAAGCTGAATGTAATTCACCTTTATTCACACGTATGACCTTGTCCTTATTGTGTATTTTACTCTTAGTTTTTCCATAATTTACAAAATCAATATCATGCTGTATTGTAAAACAGTGACACTAATAAATAAAACCTGGAATAAATCAGGTCGCAGTATGCTCATCCTCTCATACACTTCTATACAATCTGACTTCTCTTTGAAAGCAGATCAGCCGCCCTCTGCTGGATATTTAATGAACTTTTAAGACCTCGTGTTGGCGCCTGCATTTAAAATATTTCTCAATAGCCAGCTTAGCATTTAATAACATATATGAATGCCCATTTGATTTTGGATTTGCATTCAATCCAAAAGGCTCATGTGAGTTCATGACTGTATTGGTGTGTGTGTTACCTCTACAGGAGTGTGTGAGGAGCAGATGGAAAACCAAAACACTGAGAGGTCTGAGTGGAAACTGAGAGGACAGTCTGTCAGCCTGGAGAAGCATCCTGCAGCTCTGAAAATAAACCAGTAAATACAGTGTATACAAACATGATTTAAATTGTCATCCTATATTTTTGTACCTAGTGTGGGTCAAAGTCAAGAGATGGCTCTATCAAAAATAAAGGTCTCTTTGTGATTCATCAGTCTGAAAGGCAGTGGAAATGCAGTTGTAGATTAGTTAAATATGCAACACAATACAAACAAGACAAAACAAATCAGAACAAAAACAGTAGTGAAATTCAGAAGTGCATGTTTTTAAACTGCATCGGGTTAGACTTAGACCTTATAATCAGGGGGTCATAGGTTGAAACCCCACTGCAGTCAGCATGTCGTTGTGTCCCTGAGACACTTCACCTCAAAGTGCTCCTGTGGGGATTGTCCACAGTATTGAGTATGTAAGTCGCTTTGGATAAAAGCGTCTAACAAGTAACATGTAATGTAATGTAATGTAATGTAATGTAATGTAATAATAATTATAAATAGTATTTCGGTATCTGTATACAGATTAAATCAGTTTTTGTGTGAAACATAGATGGATTTTCTTTGTCATACCCTTTACATTGAGGTCGGCATTTCAGTTTTGCGTGTAAGGACACCGCTCCCAGATCAGAACTGAATGACGTTTAAATGTGTATAAACATTTGAACCAACACAAAGGCTATGTAAAGACATTTGTTTCTTCTACAAACTATTTGTGTGGCCTGGTTTCTAAAATATAAGTTAAAACATGTGTAACAAAAGAAATTCACAAGCTGACGTACCTGTTTCCAGATGTCTGAAAAGCTTTGACCTCAATAATTCACTAATGATTAAACATTTTATCACTATTTAATACTTTTCTGGACTTTGAGCCTGTTGCCAGGTAACTTAGTATAAAGTATAGAGCTGCAATCAAACCTTAGGAGCAATAAATATAGTTCTTTCATTCCTTGTCAACTTTGTAGAAGAGGAGTGTTTATGAGGCAGGTGTAACATCTGTTTTCTTGCTGCAGGGGCAGAGCAGGACTTGTTTCTCAGGTCAACACTGATTGCAATCAAACAGCTTAATTAGGGCCCGAGCACCTGAATGAGAGGAAACCAACCTGGTCTCACCAGAATGTGTGACTCCACCACGACTCCTTAACACGCAGTACGTGGTGGAGTCACGGACTCTGTAACAACCCCAATGTAAAGTGAATGAGGCTCCTTTGTCGTGGTGCACACACACATTTCTACAACGTCCAGCAGTGAGCTTTTATTCTATAATACGTTTTTAAAATCTACTTTATAGCTTGTAGTAACTCACGGGAGGCTTCTTTTATTTTATTTGTATTCATAATTATTTTTAGTTTTCGTCAGAATGTATTATGGTGCATTAGTTACGAATTTTTGTTCTCAAAAAACAGTGCATTGTGTGTAATACAACTGTGATTTTTATTAAATTAGTTCGTTTTTAAGGAAGGCCGGAGCTTCAGCTGTGTCAAATAGATTGTTCCCTTTAGTTAACGTTATTTAAAAGACAATTATATTCCTATTTGATCATGTCTCCTTTATTGTAGGCTAATATTAGTCATTTAAAAAATATATAATGTTGATAATGATGGTGAAAACCACTCCCCCCACATCGGAATGACGATGCTACTGACTGTATTTCAAATGCTTTTTGTTTAATAGTAATAATAATCATTTTTATTATAACAACAATGAACCACAATGCAGCTCGGTAAAGTGTGACGTCACCCCATTCACGCCACCGTGGGTCCTTTGGCGTGCAGCTGTGATGCGGCAGTTAAAGGCAATGTGAGCGTCCATTCCCATTGGATAACGGAGAATTTTACACCCGGAAGTAAGTATTCTCCTTACTGTCGATTGATTTTACAGTGATATCTGCACTACTCATCAACTCAAAAACACCAGATTATCCTTGTTAATTACACAACATTGATTGGTTTAAATTGTGAACAATGCTTTTGTATTTTCGATTCGGAGAAACAAATATTTTTTCGGAGTTTAGGATGGCAGAAGACACTACACTACCCAGAATCCCCAGCTATTGTTTAGGACTACGACATGTGCTTTGCTTGACAAACCCCGTGATTAGTTCTCAAGCTCTGTGATTGGATGTTGGAGTGGCAGCAGGGGCGGACTGGCCATCTGTAGAATCTGGAGAACCACAGAACGGCCGGTCGTCAAGGGCCGTTGACGGCCGGTCGTCAAGGGCCGTTGAAAAAAAAATGGTTTAAAGTCATCATTTAAATTGCACTGACGGCCGACAGAGGGCGACAGCGGCCGCTAATGCAGTTGTGGTTCTTATCTGTCAAATAATCACACACGAAGAAGAAAAAAGACCGGCCACACGGAGAGAAGGGATTAGACGCCGCGGCAGACAGGGAGAATGAAAAAAAAACATGGATAAAAATCAAACAAAACAAAAAGAAAAAGGTGCGGCGAGAAGGCAAGAGAAAAAAGGTGAAGTCACTCGCAGGTGATGCATATAAATGTCGCAAATTGACAGACCTTTTTAGCAGCAGCGCTGCTACAAGCACTATCAGCAGCAGCTTAGAACAAGTGCAAGATGATGAAGAGAATGATGAGGGCGCAACTTCAGATATACAGCCAGCCTCCTGCGTTCATGATGAGGGACAGAGTTGAGCTGGTGGAAGAACCAGCTCAACTGGCACATACAAGTGCAGGGCAAGAGCAAGAGGTGGGTGAGAATTATCCCTTGAACTCAGTGGCGTTTTCTCCTGGAGGCCAAGGGAAGCCAGGCTTCCCCTGTTTTTTTGGATTGTAGTTATAATTTTAATAAATAAATAAAAACACTTCGTTTAGTTTCGGTAATTATTCTGCCGGCCCATCTCTCCGCCATTCTCATTGAGTATTTTACAAAGAGTGAAACAGCGCCCCTCTAGATGTTATGGTGAAACAGTAGATTGCACTCTCTGTTGCGAGAGGAGGCTAGCCGAAATTGGCTTCCCTTGGTGAAAAAATTGAGGGATTGACCAATCAGATGAGGCTCACGTCATGCCTCACAATCCAATCAAATCGCATCAACTTCAGTTTGTACTGTAACTGTCATCACCGCCCTTAAAAGTAGCAAGCAACTGAAGCAAGTGCAATTATGGAGGGTGGAGATTTGGATTATTTAATAATAAATAATTTTACTAAACTTCCGCTACTACAGCAGCAACTAAAAATGAAATCTGATGACAGGCCAATGCCCAAACTGGAGCTGTGTACAGAGAGGAAAAAAGGAGCGAATCGGACGTAAAACTTTAAATAATAAACAGCGGATTTCTAACATTTGACATTTCATGTGGCCGGACTGGGTCAATTTCCAGGGCTGAATTTTAGTCCCAGTCCGCCCCTGAGTGCCAGTGCGCAAAGTTTACGCCTAGCGTCAAACAGCACTTTGAAATGGAATGAAACCCATGATGGCACACTACCCAAAATAGGAATCGAACGTGTCCTACCCCCCGTCCCCCCCTTTGGGTCACAGGCTCCTCCAACAGTGCAACACAATAAAACTGATACACAGAAAAAATAGTGCAAGTAAATACAAAAGAAAAATAGTAAAATAGTAAAAAGTGAAATAGTGCAATAAGAGTCTATATACAAGTGATTGGAATATGATATATTAGATAAATAATTTCTAAGTAGCAGCCAGATGAATGTGGATGTTGTTTCTAAGTTCAGGTGTTTAACAGTCTTCTGGCCTGTGGGATGAAGCTGTCCCTGAGTCTGGTGGTTTTAGTCCGGATGCTGCAGTACCGCCTGCAGTTGGAGGTCAACCAATCACAGAGCTTGAGGACTAATCACGGGGTTTGTCGAGCAAAGCGGAACGATAGCTGAGGATTCTGGGTAGTGTAGTGTCTTCGGCAATCCTAAACTCTGAACAAATATTTGTTTCTCCGAATCGAAGGGGAAAAATACAAAAGCATTGTACACAATTTAAACCAATCGATGTTGTGTAATTAACAAGGATAATCTGGTGTTTTTGAGTCGATGAGTAGTGCAGATATCACTGTCAAATCAATCGACAGTAAGGAGAATACTTACTTCCGGGTGTAAAATTCTCCGTTATCCAATGGGAATGGACGCTCACATTGCCTTTAACTGCCGCGTCACAGCTGCACGCCAAAGTACCCACGGCGGCGTGAATGGGGGACGTCACACTTTACCGAGCTGCATTGTGGTTTATTGTTGTTATAATAAAAATGATTATTATTACTATTAAACAAAAAGCATTTGAAATACAGTCAGTAGCCATCGTCATTCCGATGTGGGGGGAGTGGTTTTCACCATCATTATCAACATTATATATTTTTTAAATGACTAATATTAGCCTACAATAAAGGAGACATGATCAAATAGGAATATAATTGTCTTTTAAATAACGTTAACTAAAGGGAACAATCTATTTGACACAGCTGAAGCTCTGGCTTTCCTTAAAAACTAACTAATTTAATAAAAATCACAGTTGTATTACACACAATGCACTGTTTTTTGAGAACAAAAATTGGTGAATAATGCACCATAATACATTCTGACGAAAAATAAAAATAATTATGAATACAAATAAAATAAAAGAAGCCTCCCGTGAGTTACTACAAGCTATAAAGTAGATTTTAAAACGTTTTATAGAATAAAATGTAGCAAAGTTCATGACTCCACCACGTACTGCGGTGTTAAGGAGTCGTGGTGGAGTCACGTATTCTGGTGAGACCATGGAGGAAACCTATCTTATTGAAGAAATTATTAGTATTCATATTATTATTATTCTCAAACAAGAACACCTTTTTGAGGCCCTTCACATGGTTGGATCCGTCTATAATTTGACGCACACGTAGAGTCTGGCGAATGGGTTTACAGTTGCCCCCTTGCTCGCTAGCACAACCTATGAAAATTACATTTTTGAAATGTTTTGCTAATTAGCATAATGTGAAAAACACAAAAATATTTACTTTAGTTTTGAATGTTGAGTCTATCAGCACCGAATTTGTTATACAGTATTGGCGGAGGGTCAGACATGTTTCCGTAAAAATCAGCAAGGTCAGTCGGAAAACATGGCCGCCGTTAATAAAAACGATTTCGCCAGGTCATAAAGTTTGAGGAATGTGGGCGTGGCTTATGATGCATTAAATTAGTTTGTTCAATTTAGAATTAGTGACTGTTCAGAAACACGTCACAATCCATGACCTTGTGGAGAATGTATAACGAATTGCATTTGTGGTAAAAAAAAATAGCTCAGTAGCGCCCCTAATGTGTGGTAATCACATAGAGTTTCTCCGATATGCACAACATTTTACATGCACATTGCTTATGTCATTGTGGACGTATAACTCATTGGCTTTTTTTTAGCCCCGCCCCTCAGGAAGTCGGCCATTTTGAAAAATTGCCTTACATTAGGCCTGCCCACTCAGCAGTCTGCCATTTTGGGAAAAATACTATTTTCCTGCGTTTTTAGCAAACTTTTACAAACTCCTCCAGGCGGATAGCTCGGAAAAATGTCAATTCTCGACAGAATACCCACTATCACATGTGATGTTATCAATAGCTCGAACGATGAGGTAGAACACAACATTTTTGAGGATTCATATGTGTCAACCAAACATTGTCTGATCTGCTCCAAACTTGACATGCCTGACGAGAGTCCGGACCTGAGGCCATCCAGGCAAAGATGGGAAGCTTGAGTCATAGCACCGCCCGCCGAGCTGGGAAATGTAGCGCCACGGCAACTGGCGAGCCCGCCGACCGGCGCAGAAAGCGAGGGCCCGTTCAACAATTCGTGCAACTTAAAAGTGCACAAGGAGAGTTTCACAAAAAAAAGTATATACAGTAGAAGTATTTTTTTTTTACAAATATTTGTGTACCTAATATCTTAGCAGCCCGGCTAACGTAAGGCCTATACTGTCCATATCAAGACAAAACCAGAATCAAGACAAGCAACCTTGATCTCTGTGCTATGATAAAGGTGGAGTAAAACACCTAGAAGTCTTATTAAGTAGGCCGTTTTTATTCAACCCATTCAACAGAACACATTTAGGCATTATATGTTTCTGCAAAACCATTGAAACACTGAAAGTCATGAATACTTTCAGGTCAGCCTCACAGCACTGTGCACGTGTGTGTTCAGAAATATGCTGAACAGGAAGAGGAGGTGTTCATCTACATGCATGTATTTCAGTCTGATGCTCAGTCATTCAGCAGGAAGTCAACATGGAGGTCACAGCTCTCTGCTTCACACCGTGTGAGTTTGATATATTCCAGTTTATAGACTAACTAATAAAAGAGATAAGTCAAAGTCAACTTTATTGTCAATCTTCCAGTTGTGTGTACAGACAGAGAGATCGAAACACCGATAATGGTTAATACTCAGTTTTCTTCCTTGGTCTGTTCAGTGATGCTCATTATCCTCGGTGCACATGTTCAGAACAACGGTAAGCAGGACTTTTTACACTAACTGTGCACATTGAGAGGGAAAGTCAGTGGGGGCTGCATTTGTATTGATAACTTGATTTATGTCAGACTTTTCCAGTGAGTTTTTATATTTGTTTTTCAATCAGAAGCAGCTTTCCGTATCGTTCCAACCCGACTGCAGCTCTTTGAAAAGGAGTCTGTCTCCTTTCACTGCGAGGGTCTCGACGGCTCCACTCAGTTGAGAGGGATCAGGGATGCTGAGGAGTTTATTTCCACTTGTAGTGAGAAGACCCCCGTACTATACTGCACCATAGAAAGAGCCTATAGTGGAGATAGTGGAGATTACTGGTGTGAGGCTGACGGAGGAGAAAGGAGCCACAGTGTCACCATCTCTGTCAATGGTGGGTTAAAGGCCTCATAATAAGTACATTGCATGAAATGTTTCTATTTATCTGCGGAAATGTAACAAAAAAGACGTTGAGAGAGCTAAAGGAAGAGATTTAACGGATAGTGTTACCCACAAAGTGAGCCATCAAGTGTATCACAACAATAACAGAGTTTCTCTGTGAGTTTCTGAGTTATTATCTGGATATTCCTGTCCTGCCTGTTAGAGATGGCAGCGCTGTGATTAATATTCACCTCTATGCACACGATACACTACTTTACGTTACAATTTCGTTTCTGATTAACTTATTATGTTGCTTTTTTCTAATATTTTCAGGGAGTATCGAACACATTCACAGTATTTCAGGATGTCATCTCTGTCCTCTCTCAATTTTTCTAAAATACCTCACATGCTTTCTCCATGTTGTTCAGGTGGCTCTGTGATCCTGGAGAGTCCCGTCCTCCCTGTGAGAGAGGGCAGCGCTGTGACTCTGAGCAGCAGAAACAAGACGACCACTTCCTCCATCCTCTCAGCTGACTTCTATAAAGATGGCCGCCTCATCAGAAGCAGCTCCACAGGAAACATGAACATCCACAAGGTTTCTAAATCTGATGAAGGACTCTACAAGTGCAGCATATCTGAAGGTGGAGAATCACCAGAAGCTTGGCTGGCTGTCAGAGGTGAGATATTATATTTATGAGATAATCTAATTAAACGCCAAAGCACTTAAGAGAGAGCTAGAATAAGAGATAAGTTAAATCTAGTGCGTACAAAGTGAGAAATAATGTGAATCACTTTAATGACAGACGTTTCTTTGTTTGTATGTTTCTGAGTTACGATTATCTAGTGAAGTACAGTGATCTACTTCCTGCCAGATGTGTGTGTTATTCAAAGGGATTTTAGTGTCCCGCTTGAAGCCATCCAGTCTGCCCTTCTTGGACTTCAACCCAGCCTTTAAACCCAAGAAGCTACGGCACGACCACATCCTGCACAGGCTCTGCACTAGTGTCTAAATGTTATGAAAATGCTTTAAAACATTTTTTTTTCAGCTGGCTCTGTGATCCTGGAGAGTCCTCTCCTCCCTGTGATGGAGGAGAATCTGTGACTCTGAGCTGCAGAAACCAGACCTCCATCCTGTCAGCTGATTTCTACAAAGATGGCCGCCTCATCAGGAGCAGCTCTACAGGAAACATCACCATCCAAAGAGTTTCTAAATCTGATGAAGGACTCTACAAGTGCAGCATCTCTGAAGGTGGAGAATCACCAGAGAGCCGGCTGGCTGTCAGAGGTGAGATATTGCATTATATCTAACATTTGGGGATATATGTGGAGTTTCTGGGTTATATATATATTTATGTTGTGTTGTGTTTGTAGCGTTCACAGAGCTGGGTGCACTTATTCAGCACATATTCAGAAGAGTTCTATGAAAAACAATGTAGGGTAGCAACTACTAAAGATTCACTTTTTACATTTTTTCACATCATGCATTCCTTATTTTCTGCATTTAATTCTCAATCAGATTCAAGTTAAAGGCTGATGATAATCTGTTTATGTCTCTGTAGAGTAATATAATGTTAATGTAGTCAAAATTATTTATATTTTTTAACCTGAATAGTAGGTTGACATGAAACCAAGCGTGCAAGATTGTGAAAACTTCCAGCTCACTTTTGCAATTTTCAATTCTTCCAATTTTATCAAAGTTTTGCAAGTCATTTTTTATTTATCAGATGTTTAGTTTTCTCTGTTTCTGTCCTCAGACGCAGCTTTGCAAATGATTGCAGAGAGACTGCAGCTCTTTGAATACACACACTTCTCTTTTCTCTGCGAGGGTCTTGGCTCTGCTCTGAGGGGGTTTAGGAACAACAATGAGTTAATTGAGGATTGTTATAATATTGATTCATCAACACTGAACTGCACCATTCAACAGACCTATGACTCAGACAGTGGGGTTTACTGGTGTGAGGATGAGAAAGGAGAGAAGAGCAACTCTGTCCACATCACGGTCACCGGTATGTTTATCATAATTAAGATTTTTTTTAAACTGCAATGCTCTTTTCCTTTAATTCAGATATACTGCAGATATTTTATAACATTGTATATAAGCCCCCTTTTTAATGTTACATCTATATATATTAATGTTTTTTTTTATTATTAATATTTATTGTACACATTTTATAATAGTTTTGCAATATTTGTTTAAATATATATTTATTACAATACAGCAAGGTCAATTCCTAGTATTTGAAAACCCACCTGGCAGTTCTAGGTTTGTTCTTAGTATGCAATGAAACCTTTTGGATTAGTTTTGTATAAATAACACATAATATATGCTTAACGTTTACAGTAATGCTGTCTCAGGGATATCAAAGGACATTTGGTTAGAATGAACCTCTATGCAGGCGATACACTACGTTACATTACTGATTTGTTCTGATATATTCATCATTTTGTACAATTTTTTCTAATATTTTCATTCATTCTGTGCATGTTACTATCCCACTTTACATGCACAGTATTTCATGATGCCATTCCTCCCCTCTGTCTAAGTTATCTCATGTTTTCTGATGTGAATTACTATTATTATTACATTTGTCCGTTTTATCCCGATGTTGTTCAGGTGGCTCTGTGATCCTGGAGAGTCCTGTGCTTCCTGTGATGGAGGGAGAATCTGTGACTCTGAGCTGCAGAAACAACACGACCACTTCCTCCATCCTGTCAGCTGACTTCTATAAAGATGGCCGCCTCATCAGGAGCAGCTCTACAGAGAACATCACCATCCACAGTGTTTCTAAATCTGATGAAGGACTCTACAAGTGCAGCATCCCTGACGGTGGAGAATCACCAGAGAGCCGGCTGACTGTCAGAGGTGAGATATATAAATAAGATGTATGAGATTATCTAATAAAACGACAAAGACGTTAAGAGAGAGCTCAAAGAAGAGATAACTCAAATCTAGTGCCCAGAAACTGAGAAATCATGTGAATCACTTTAATGACAGACGTTTCTTTGTTCGTATGTTTCTGAGTTACGATTATCTAATGAAGTGCAGTGATCTACTTCCTGCCAAGTGTGTGTGTTATGCAGAGGGATTTAGTGCCCCGCTTGAATCCGTTGGGATCAGCAGTTCTGTAGAAAACTGTAAAAACCTGGTCTGCCCTGCTTGGACTTCAACCCACCTTTAAACCCAAGAAGCTACGGCACGACCACATCCTGCACAGGCTCTGAACTAGTGTCTTTAGATTGTATGAAAATGCTTTAAAACATTGTTTTCCAGCTGGCTCTGTGATCCTGGAGAGTCCTCTCCTCCCTGTGAGAGGCGGAGAATCTGTGACTCTGAGCTGCAGAAACCAGATCTCCATCCTGTCAGCTGACTTCTACAAAGATGGCCGCCTCATCAGGAGCAGCTCTACAGGAAACATGAACATCCGCAGAGTTTCTAAATCTGATGAAGGACTCTACAAGTGCAGCATCTCTGAAGGTGAAGAGTCACCAGAAGCTTGGCTGGCTGTCAGAGGTGAGATATTGCATTATATCTAACATTTGGAGAATATATGTGAGTTTTTTAGACGTTATTCTGTCCTCCTGCTATACGCATAATTTATGAGAAAACATTTCATAACATTAACACAACATATTCGAGGTGGTTTTAAATAACATATCCGTATTTATTTATTTCTCCAAGTTATGTTTTTGTGTGCACTGAGGAGTCTCAAACAGGCGTTTGTTTAATCATTTAAAGATTGGCTTTAATCAATGTTTGAAAATGAATTCTTCATATTTGATAAATGAGAGGTAACATTTTATTTATGGTATTATTTCCACATATTTCTCTCCACTCTTCCTTCTGCCAACGGTGTCGCAGTTTCTCGTCTCTCCCGTTTGTGTGCTTAGTGCGTACGCATGGGTTAGAGTTTGCGTGGAGGACCGCACATTTTCCCGTCAAGTTAGTATTTTATAAATCGCAAACATTGCGTAGAAACTGGCGTACGCCATTTTTTGAGTGTATATCCCTTTATAAAAGAGGCCCCTGGAACCCACATCCGTAAAATATAAAATCACAGAATGACAAGCAGAATCATTGCATCATGAAATAATTTAAGTAACAATGCATTTTTTATATTTTTGTTTTAACATATAAGTCAGGGCTGAATGAAACAAATAAGCAAATGAAAAATGCAACATAAAGTGAGAAAACTAGAAAGACTCACAAAGACAAATGTTCCAGCCTTGAGTTTGAAAGATTGATTCAATCTGTACAAAATACTGTCACGGCCCAAACTGTGTCCCTGTGTGTCCGTGTTTGTTCCCCTGTGTGTGTGGAGGGGGTGTGGTTTCCCTGGCAGGCAGCAGCCTGATTGCACTCACCTAGCCGACCGACTCAGCTGTCCCTCATCAATCCAATCAGGACACAGCATATCCACTCCAGTCTCCCAGCAACTCACCGCCAGATTGTTTTCTACATCAGTGGTATTGCATCCTCCTGGCTGCTTAATTCAGTTATCCTGTCTGCGTGTTATTCTGTACTTTTTGTAATTAGTCTCTCCCTGTGCTTCTAGTGCGATCCCTCAGCCATCGGCCACCAGAGCTTCCAGCCAACCTGCCTGCTTCTCCCTTCACTATACCTGCCTGCCCTGTTCTCCGTCCAGCCTGAACTGCCTACCTCCACTCCGGACCTCCATAGTCTCCAAACCTGCCTGAGTCTCCGAACAATAAACCATTTAAACATCTTCAGTCATTGCCTGCGCCTGGGTCCTGTTTAAAACATAATCCTAACAATGGGTTCGTTGTTGTTAACCTGCAGATTTACCTCCCAGTGTTTCAGCTGTTCGTCCTGCAGGAGGTTAAATAAGGTGAGAGACGGAGAGACTGACACAATTAACGTAATATTTTAACCCACTGTAGAGTAACAGCTCTACAGGAAACATCACCATCCATAGGGTTTCTAAATCTGATGAAGGACTCCAGTGCAGCATATCTGAAGGTGGAGAATCACCAGAAGCTTGGCTGGCTGTCAGAGGTTAGATAATATATTTATGAGATCATCTAATTAAACGCCAAAGAACTTAAGAGAGAGCTAAAATAAGAGATAAGTCAAATCTAGTGCGTACAAAGTGAGAAATAATGTGAATCACTTTAATGACGGATGTTTATTTGTTTATATGTTTCTGAGTTGCGATTATCTAGCGAAGTACAGTGATCTACTTCCTGCCAGGCGTGTGTGTATTCACAGGGATTTTAGTGTCCCGCTTGAAGCCACCCGGTCTGCCCTTCTTGGACTTCAACCACCCTTTAAACCCAAGAAGCTACGGCACGACCACATCCTGCACAGGCTCTGAACTAGTGTCTTCAGATGTTATGAAAATGCTTTAAAACATTTGTTTCTCAGCTGGCTCTGTGATCCTGGAGAGTCCTCTCCTCCCTGTGAGAGACGGAGAATCTGTGACTCTGAGCTGCAGAAACAAGGTCTCCATCCTGTCAGCTGACTTCTATAAAGATGGCCGCCTCATCAGGAGCAGCTCTACAGGAAACATCACCATCCAAAGAGTTTCTAAATCTGATGAAGGACTCTACAAGTGCAGCATCTCTGAAGGTGGAGAATCACCAGAGAGCTGGCTGGCTGTCAGAGGTGAGATATTGCATTATAGCTAACATTTGGGGGATATATCTGGAGCTTCTGGGTTATATATATATATATATATATATATATATATTCACGTTGTGTTGTGTTTGCAGCTGTTCACAGAGAGACGTGTCCCTGCTCGGATCACTCCCTTCACGTCCTCCTCGTCTTAAGGACTGTGTTCACCGTAGTGATGGTGGCTCTGCTGCTGCTGCTGGTGGGACTGCTGCAATGTGGGAAACTCAGAGTCACACAGAAATAACTCGTGTAAAAAGATCAGAGATAGTTTGGTCATCAAGATAATGAACACCACGAGCCGAGGACATTATCACTTCTTCAGCTTTGTATCTCTTCTTCTGCTCAGGTTGAGTGTGAGGTGTGTAACTTCTCTGTGTCACATAATGGTATGTGCAGCAGCTGCTAGACTTTCTCACACTCAAGACAAAGTTATAAACCACAGAGATACTGACTGACGCATGCATTTTTAAAGGCGAGCTGATTGTATGTTGTTCTGAGTTTTATTTTAGACTCCAGATACTTTCAGCTTCTCAGACATGTCTGTATAAATAAATGCATCCATCTGTAAAGAGGCCTTCAGGAGGATTTATAGAAACAAGTAACTTATAACATATACAATAATTGTGAGGTTTGAACGTGGTAATACCTGCTAGATTGTTAGCATGCTAACTTTGGCTTATAGCTCAAAGGACGGCTGTGAGCC